>APFE030214671.1:85682-131657 GCA_000404065.3 Pinus taeda
TATTAATTTTAATTACAAGTTTCAACTCTATCATCAACTGACGTAGACAAGTCTGATATGCACAAAAGGGTAAAAATAATATGTAATTAATTATGAGAAAGAAGAGGAGCATGTTGGAATTGATTTTGAGGAATATGTAACTCAAGGGGGTTCTCCAAAAGTGGAATTCCAATGGATGTTGAACTGATTGAATGAAATGGAGATCGAATTGGGGAAGAAAATAAAATATTGTGTGTGTTTTGTTGACTAGAATAAGAGAGAGACTTTACTGGGTTTGAAGTGGAATTCCACACCATGACCAGGAAAAGCCCCAATGGTCGTTGGAAGAATGATTTTTCCAACAACAAGATTCTACCACTACAATTTTGTGAAGCTCCTTGGGATAGTTTAATTCCCCAAAAGTGTCTCCCATCCTCAACTCCTCCCATGAAATTTAAACCTGAGACATCATGAAGCCTAAACCCCACTCAATCCATTGGGTTACACCTCATGGGTCTTTATCTTTGATTGATTAAAATTAGCTAATTGATTGATTAAAATTAGTTATTTAATCCATTTAGTTAAAAATTACTGACAAATTTGTATGAAATGTATGTAATCATTACAAAACATTTCAAATTAAAAAACCATCATTCAATATATATTTTCTCTTGTTTGAAGACATAAAACTAAAATATTGTTTTGAAAATCCAACACATAGAGCATGTTGAATCTTTTTGGGTGCATAGTAATTAAAAACACTCCCTTTATATCACGTGGGTAGTGGAAAAGTGCAACTATTATTCATTTAATTTCTTACATCTAGTTCTATCCCCCCCAAAAAATAAATATTTTATTTTAAATCCGTAAATTTATATTATTGTTTATGAATATGTAAATTTATATTATTTTTATGTTTGTTTAATCTTAGGAATGGATGCATCATGAGAAAGGTTACTCTTAGATAAAGGAAACTATGTCTCTACCATAACCCCTAAATATTTTCACAATAAGTTGGGTTCAGTTTTGTTGCTTAAAAAATTTAATGTAATTTCATAATACATGGTTGATTTGAGCCTAGTAAACTATTATAATACAATATTGATAATGGGTGGAGTGTCCACTTAAAACATTTGTGAGAACAATTTAATGAGCATAAGAGTATTTAATATACAAGAAAAATGCATTCAATTGCTCTCATTTATTTTAATCTACAAAACCTGGATTACCAATATGAATAACACAACCAACTTCAATTGCGATACAATAAAAAGCTGAAAGTTTGAGTGACAAATCATCAAAAGTGGTTTCCAAGTTCATCTCAAGTAGATACCACTGTTTCAAGTTATAGATTTTGCACCTTAGATTGCTGATTGCATCGAAGATAGGAGAAACCATGAACTTGGTTCAAATTCTTCTCGATTCCATCAATATTGGAACATTACAAAATGGGTTTTTTTCCCTTGTCTTCTTCAACTAATTGTTGTTTCTTTCATTACAAGATTTAACTCTGTCATCACCTATTGTCGAGAAGTCTAATACATGCAAAAGGATAAAAATAATATTTGTAATTAATTATGAGAAAGAAGAGGATCATATTGGAATTGATTTTGAGGGATATGTAACTCAAGGGGTTTTTCCAAAAGTGGAATTCCAATGGATGTTGAACTGATTGAAGGAAATGGAGATCGAATTGGGGAAGACAGTAAAATATTGTGTGTATTGTGTTGATTGGAATAAGAGAGAGAGTGAAATGTCAACAAGGGCAGTGTGTAAGTTATGTAATTCAGGACGACACTAAGAAATCAAAACTCTATCTCCACTAAACAAAACCTCATTCCCCACTGGGATCCCAATGTTTTCAATGGCAAGAAAAAAGAGGAAAAATGTTGTTCTTAACTCAATTTTGTCCTACAACCAGCTGGTTTAGAGATGGGATTTGGTCATTACTAATACCTACAAGTAACTCAATTATTGTGTTAGAAAAGGCTTGAAGAATTGCAAGATATGCTCCATATATTCTCAGCTTTGAAATAGTTGTATTTTGAAATTATGCTCTAGCAGATTGGGGTGTAGGTGCACAAAGTATGGCCATAGAGTGAGGTGTAGACACCTTAAGTTGCTGATCAAGCGAAACCTCAACAAGAGTAGTGTGCAATTTCTATAATGCAGGAAGGCGCTGAGAAATCAGAACCCTGTCTCCACTAAAAAAAACCTTGTTCCCCAATGAGATTCCAATGATATCAGTGGCAGGAACAAAAGAAACAATGTTGTTCTTAACTCAATTATGTGCTACAACCAGTTGGTTCAAAGATGGGATTTGGTCATTACTAATACCTACAAGTAACCCAATTTATGTGTTAGCAAAGGCTTGAATAATTGCAGGATCTGCTCCATATATTGTCAACTTTGAAATAGTTGTACTGCACTGGAAGAAGTGCATAGGGTGGGTGTTTTATCAACTTCTTGAATATTGGGGCCATTGTAATACATCAAGGTGTGAATTCTATCAACTCTATATATGTATGTCATTGTGAATTATTTATTATGTTATATATACATATAATAAGCCCAAGCATAATTGTACTGGTGCGAGGGTGGGTAATATAACTACTTTTTGTATATGTGTATGTTGTTGTGAATTATCAAGGTGAGAATTCTATCGACTCTTTGTATATCTACGTGTCATTGTGAATTACGTGCTTTAATATATACATACAAACAAGATTCCCAAGGGATGATAACTGCACTGCAAGAAGTGCAAAAGGTGGGTAATTATCAACTTTGTGTGTCATTCTAATTATGTACTATGCAGAGGGTTTGTATTTATCAACACTTTGTATGCTTGTGTAATTTTAATGATGTACTAAATTTAGATGGTTAGTTGGACCCGTTGAAAATAAATGTTAACAAAAACCCATTTAATCACCATATGAATCTAAAATATTGAGACCTCAGATATGCAACCTCTAGGTGTATATGGTACTAAGTTCATATGGGTTCAATACTCTAGTAGTGTTGGATAAGATGTTTTGGGTCATTGTGAGCCTAATGGTTAATAACATTAATGGTTAATAATATGTGGTTCTTTGTAAAAGGTCACAATTTCAAATCCAAAGGAGGATAAAACAAAAACAAAACTCTACATGTGCATTTTTGTACCTTCTCTACTTCAAGTAAAAAATTTTCAATTTCTGCTTCATATTGTTCAATCCACATTCTTTGGAAAAATTATGAGCTTGCACCATGTTGCGTGGGGATCCATTTTATCTAAGACAAGGGAGTCAACCCCATGAAGCTGCTTTGCAATTTTATTATATGTAAGTTCTAATGCTTAGCAATGGCCACAACAGGGTGGGTATATCTACCAGGAACAAAAAATTGTTAAACAAAGAAATATAGATTGACTTATGCAAAGCCATATGAAAGTCCCTTATGATTTTTAAGGACTCCAAAATTGGATTATAAATATGAATAACACAACCAAATTCAATTTCAATACAATAAAAAGCTAAAAGTTTTTGTGAAAAATCATCAAAATCATCACTTCAATTACAATAAAATAAGGAGCTAAAACTTTTACTAATGAAAAATCAATGAACGGTTTCAGACTCTGGTAATTGTTTGATGGTTGTTAATTACTTTTAGGATATATTTACTATTGTGGAAAAAATATCGTACGTATCCATGTGATGATTCAACAAGGATTATTTTGTTAGACCCTTCTCTCTGTTTTTCGCATGCACTACACAATCAGTTGCAACTGAAGAGGTTTTACTTTACATGTAGCTTTATGAAACTCCTACATAGGTTCAGAGAATAGGGAGGTGGATCTAGTTACAACATGCCTACTACTCAACAAAGAGTCTTGAATGTGTAGTATATCATGATAATCATAGTGAAAGAGTATTTAATCTATAAAAAAGGATATAAACTTCTCTCATTTATTTTATGCAGAAATTTCTTGTAGATTCAAACTGCTAATTGTAATTTACTAAAACAATAGACTTGAATCTACTCTACTCATCAGCAGAAATAATTAAATGATCGCGAAATCACAAAGAATACAAGAGAAATAGTTCAATCTACACATTACACAATGATTAGGGAAAGCCACAACTAAAAACCCCTACTATCTGTATATTGCATTAGCCATAAAATATGAGAAGATTACAATGCTTTGCTCAAGCCAGAGCAACCTCCGCACTATCTCTATCTGTCTAACTGCTTCCTAGGAAATCCTTGGATGAATACAATATGCTCTGCTCAACCTTGAGCTCAACTTGCACAAGTATTTTCTATCCTCTTCCCGACTGAATTCCTTTGGCCAATGCTTAGCCAAATTCCTAACCTTCCAAGCTCCTACTTTCTTGCGTTGTTCAATGAGGAATTAGGCCCCTATTTAAGAGGAATTTTCCTCTATTGGATTATGCAGTTCCTTTAGGATCTTCCTTTGACTACATGCACCATCTATATAATTTAGATAATTATACAACTGATAGTACACGCCCCTGAACTTCAATATCAACTGGGTCTTTCTCTGATCTGACATGCATGAGTTAATTATGAGTGAATCTTTAGTTTACTGGTTTATCACTGTACGAAGCATTACACTACACTTCAGGCAGCACCACAAATTTAGGTAGCACCACACTCGACTACAGGTAGCACTCCACTCAACTGCAGGCAACACCACACTACTAGACCTCCCACTAGTTCCTCCATCAGCTGGAACTAGTTAAATTGAATTTGACTCAGTTAAGCTGAATTAATTAATTACAACTCAAAATAAACTCAACTAGTGCTCCTAATTGTAGGAGACACTCTACATGACTCTAGTTATACCCTCAACTTGAATTAACTGAGCCAACTAAGTCAAGTTAACTAATACAAGTTATCATGAGATGTGGAATTAAAATTTTATTCCCAATTTAATTCAAGGATAAAATTAAATTAGGATTTTCTTGTTGCATTTTAAACACTCCCTCTCAACAAGAAAGGGATTCACATCTATCCCAATCTAATACCATTGGAATGTATTGTATGCAACACTTCTCTCTATAGTTGTTGTTACTACAACATCTACAACTGAAAAGCATAAAAAAAACAAAGTGAAGCAATTGTGTCTACAAATGTCTACTAGGAAATCTGTGTTGCTGCTGATTCTGCTACTAAGCCTTCCTACTCTACTGTCGACACTGCTCTTCACTCCTCAATATCTGACTGACACTGGTCCTCCTGTTACTGAATACTATGGGCCCCCGTAGCAAGGTAATGATCCATGAGACAAAAAAACACCTTAATGGATCCTGCCCAAATTTATGCACTCTTGGGACGATTGCTTCACATTGCCCCACTCTCACTTGGAGGTATGGCTGCATGTGCTCCCTCTTCCTACTTGGTTCAAAATTCCCCCCTACTATAGGTCTCTGCTTGAGTGGATGTCTCCACTCTGCCTCCTCTCTGCTTCTCTAATTATGGCTGCTCCACAACTTCTCGAGGTTACTTCTGAGGCTACATTTGAAGCTACATGTTGAGAGGTAATTCATGCTCCCTCTCAACCACCAAGTCTCTAACCTTTTCCTCGATCCTCAAGGTTTTGCATGCATGAGATAAATCTGATCTACTCATATTTCTGCTGCTAAAACTACTGCAATAATGAGTTTGATCTCCCCATATCTTGAAGTATTAGCTTCCATAGGGTTGCTCCCTATGAAAATAGACTCCCTTTGAGTCTCGATCTCCCCGTGGGAAATCTCTCTGCTCATAAATATACCAATATCAATGATTAAAACTCCTTTTTGTGTCACTAAACATTGCCTCACTGATATGCTCACTAGCAACCTTCTTGCTCCATTAAGAAGTCTGCATAGAGGGTCTTTTGGAACTACCCTAAACTAGAGCTCCATCAATCTGCAAGGACAAATTCAAATTCTTCTCTTCTATTGTGATTTCAGATCTGATACCATGTAGAAATTTCTACAAATATAACTCTAATACCACGTAGAAATTTATACAAATATAGCTCTGATACCATTTAGAAATTTCTTGTAGATTCAAACTGCTAATTGTAATTTACTAAAATAATAGACTTGAATCTACTCTACTCATCAGTGGAAACAAATAAACGATCATGAAATCAGGAAACATACAAGAGAAAGAATTCAATCTACACATTACACGATGATTTCTTGGGGAAATCCACAGCTAAAAACCCCTACTATCTATATATTGCATTAATCAGAAAATATGAGAAGATTACAATGCTTTGCTCAAGCTCGAGCAACCTCTGCACTATCTCTATTTGTCTCACTACTTCTTAGGCAAGCCTTGGATGAATACAATATGTTGTTCTCAACTTTGAGCTCAACTTGCACAAGTATTTTCTATCCTCTGCATGACTGACTGCCTTTGGCCAATACTTGGCCAAATTCATAGCCTTCCAAAATCCTACTTCCTTGCGCTGTTTAATGAGGAATTAGGCACCTATTTAATAAGAATATTACTTCATTGGATTGCACAGTTTTTTTAAGCTCTTCCTTTGACTGCATGAACCATCTGTATAATTCAAATAATTTTACAACTGTCCCTAAACTTCAATATCAACTGGGTCTTTCTCTGATCTGACATGCATGAGTTAATTATGAGTGAATCTTCAGTTTACTGGTTGATCACTGTAGGCAACACGTGTGCATTGCACTTTAGGCAACACCACATTCAACTCTAGGCAACACCCCACTGGACTATAGGCAACACCATACTACTAGACCTCCCACTAGTTCCTCCATCAGTTGGAAATAGTTTAACTGACTTTAACTCAATTAAACTGAATTAACTAATTATAACTCAAAATAAACTCAACTAGTGCTCCTAATTGTAGGAGACACTCTACATGACTCTAGTTAGACCCTCAACTCAAATTATCTGAGCCAACTAAGTCAAATTAACTTAGTTAACTAATAAAAGTTGTCATGAGATGGAGAATTACTATTTTATTCCCAATTTAATTCAAAAAAAAATAAATTAGGATTTTTTTGTTGCATTTTCAACATTTTAATCTACAAAACCTATATGACCAATAAGAATAACACAACCAAATTCAATTGCAATACTATAAAAAGATATAAGTTCGAGTGAAAAATCATCAAAAGTGGTTTCCATGTTCATCTCAAGTAAAAAGCACTATTTTTGGCTATTGATTCTATGCCTCAAACTAATGATTGCATCGAATATAGGAGAGACCATGAACCTAGCTTAACTGCTTTTCAATTCCATCAATATTAGAACATTACAAAATGGGTCTGTTTCCCTTGTATTCTTCAACTATTTGTCGTTTTTTTAATTACAAGCTTCAACTCCGCCATTAGATGTTGTAGACAAGTCTGATACATATAAAAGGATAAAAATAACATTTGTAATTAATTTTGAGAAGGAATAGGAGCATGTTGGAACTGATTTTGAGGGATATGTAACTCAATGGGATTTTCCAAAAGTGTAATTCCAATGGATGTTAAACCGATTGAAGGAAATGAGGATCGAATTGGGGAAGACAATAAAATATTGATTTGATTGGAATAAAAGAGAGAGCTTATCGAGTTTGAAGTGGAATTCCCCGCCATGACCAGGGAAAGCCAAATGGGGGTTGGAAGAATGATTTTCCCAACAATAGATGTTATCACTAGAATTTCGCGAAGCTCTAAGAAGCATGGATGCTCCTTAGAACAATTTAATTCCCCAAACATGACTCCCATCCTAACTCCTCCCATGAAATTTAAACCTGGGACATGATGAATCCTAAAACCACACAATCCATTGGGCTACACCTCATGGGTCTTTATCTCTTTTGATTGATTAAAATTATCTATTTAATTTATTAAAATTAGTTATTTAGTCCATTTAGTTAAAAAACACTCACAAATTTGCATGAAATGTATGTAATCACTACAAACATTGGCAAATAAAAAAAAACATCATTTAATATTTATTTGCTACTATTTAAAGACCTAAAACTAAAGTATTGTTTTGAAAATCTAGAACATAGAGCATGTTCAGTCTTTGTGGGTACATAGTAATTAAAAAGCACCCCCTTTATATCATGGGGTTAGTGGAAAAGTGCAACTCTTATTCATTTATTTTCTTACGTCCAATTTTCTTCCCCAAAAAAATTAAATATTTTATTTTAAATATGTAAATTTATATTAGTATTTATGAATATGTAAATTTATATTATTTTTATGTTTGTTTAATCTTAGGAATGGATGAATATTGAGAAAGGTTACTCTTACATAAAATAAAATATGTCTCTATCATACCCCTTAAATGTCTTCACAATAAGTTGGGTTTACTTTTGTTTCTTAAAATATTTGATCTAATTTCATTAGACATGGTTGATTTGAGCTTAGCAGGCTATTATCATACAATATTGATTTTGATGTAAGGTTCAACTTCTAGAGACTGCGACTACTTTGACACTTGCAGTGTCTGGTCTTCATTTTTAGCTAATACAAGCTTCTTTTGTTGTTAATTGCTCACTTTCCACTTCTTCTCTATTCTAGGCTGTGCCTGTTATGCATTTGTTCATGTGCTCTTGATTTTTAGCATTTGAGGGGCTGTCATCCCACCTCTGTGTTAGAATCTTGTATGTATTATTGAATGTGTTATGCAGGTTTCTTTTTACTTAGTGCCAGAGATCTGTCATCCTGTCTGTGCATAAGGAAATATATTTGCAGAACTCTTTACTAGTTGCAGCTGACCATCACATGGTCTTGTGCATCTGTTGGTGTGGTAAGTATTCTCCATATTCACTTAATCCTCAAACTGTGAGTAATTGGTGGTCTAAAGCCTTGTAGTCTGGGGGTGTTCACCCATGACTAGAGTTAAGCATAGTAGAAGTGGTTATCTGGCTTGAATATGCATCATTCCTTCCATTCATCCATTTCCAACATTTTGTTGAGTTTGTAATGTTCCCGAGCATCTCTGAGATACAACCTAGGAGAGTTTCTTGGGGTTATAATAGGGACGTTTTGAAGGAGAGGTTTTTTCTAACATTTAGTTTTGAGGATGGATTCAAATGTATTGATGAAGCATTATAGGAAATCAAGGTTGTGATATTCAGAACACTTGTAAATCCTATCACGTGGGTACAACCTAACTGGAGTACGCATCTGCGCCATGCTATGGACTACTACACTGTTACAAGAAGGTGAGGAAGATCCTAGGAATATCCATATCCTTGAGTCAAAGGGATAACGCGAAGTCACTAGGCGTGAGGTAGAGGTTATTGACATTTCAAAACCATTGAAGATCAAGCAAGTCAACATTGGGTTAGAAGAACAGCTGAAGTTCGTGAATATAGGCGATTACTGGGATGAGGACATAGTTGACAAGGTCGCGGAATTGTTATGTGAATATCAGGACTTATTTCTAATAAATTTCTCAATATAAAGGGGATAGTAGGTGATCTAGGTGTTATGAAGGTCAATCTGAAGCCAGATGCGAAGCCATTAAAGCAACGCCCATACCGATTGAATCCTAAATGCAAAGAAAAGGTGCGCAAAGAGCTGGATAAGATGCTCACAACATGAATTATTGAGCCTGTAGAAGAATTAGATTGGGTTAGTCCTATAGTGGCTCAAGAGAAGAAGACAAAGGGTGAAATCAAGAGCTACGTAGATCTAAGGAAGTTAAATGATGCTTGTGTACATGATCCATTCCCTATGTCATTCACAAATGAAGTCTTAGAGACAGTTGGTGGTCAAGAAACATACTATTTTAAAGACGAATTCTCAGTATATCACCAGATCAAGATCGCGCTAGAAGATCCAAGTAAGATTACCTTCACCACAGAGTGGGGCTCTTTTTAGTATACAGTTATGCCCTTTGGAATTAAGAATTCCCCTATGATCTTTTTTAGGGTGGTACTCACTGCCTTAAGGAATTTATTCACAAGTTTTTGGAGGTCTAATCTGATGATTGGATGATGTTCAGTTAGTTAGTTAAAAGCATGTTTCAAGTCTTCGCCTGATGCTGGATACTTGTAGGAAGTATCAAATCTCCCTAAATCTAAAGAAGTGTATATTTTGCATACCTTATGGGATACTTTTGGGCCACATTGTTTGTAAACAAGGGTAGATGTTGGCCCCTGCGAAAAATTGCGGTGATTATCAATTTGGGTCCCCCAAGGAATGTAAAGTTGCGTGCAAAATTGGGTCATACAAGGTGCTATAGAAATTTCATTAAGGCATATGTGTAGATCGCTGCGCCCATGGAGAAATTATTGAAGAAAGATGCGACATTTTGCTAGGATGATGATTGCTAGAAAAGCTAGATGTTTTGAAGGAAAAATGGTTACGACACCTATTCTAGTGTTCCCCGATTGGAGGAAATAATTTCATATACATGTTGATGTATCTTGCATAGCATTAGGAGCAACTTTAACCCAACCAGATGCAGGAGATGTTGACCATCTGATTGCATTTGCGAGTAGAAAACTGTCTAAGGCGGAGAAGAATTATTCAACCACGAAGCACGAAGGGTTGGCAATGGTATATGCGCTCTAGCAGTTCATGCATTATTTGTTGGGTGCGCACTTGAAAATGTATACATACCATTCAATGTTGAAGTACCTGGTCAACAAGCCTATGTTGGGGGCGGGATTTGTAGGTGGTTACTTCTATTTCAGGAGTATGACTTCGAAGTAATTGTGAAGCCATGAAGATTAAATGTTGGACTCGATCACTTTTTGCGGATTGAGAATGGAGAGGAACCCACAAGTCTTGATGAAGGATTGCTTGACACACAACTCTTTGCTGTGCGTGCTACATATGAACATTTTATGGATATAATACAATTTATATCTACGGGTGTAGCTCCTGAAGGATACATGACACAGTAGAAGAAGGAATTGGTGGTCAGAGTTGTGTATTTCTCCGTAATTGCAGGGAACTTGTACAAAATTGGGACGGATGAAGTTATGTGCAGGTATGTACAAGATTATGAAAGACAAAGTATCCTTGCCAAAGCAAATGGAGGAGTTGCTGGAGGACATTATGCTGGAAAAGCGACTGTGCAGAAGATCCTACGAGCTGGGTTGTGGGTAGGGCATGCGATGTTTGTTAGAGGAGCAGGAAGTTGTCGCGAAAGGATGAATTGCCTCTAAACCCGCAAGTTTCATTACAGGCATTCAAAAAATGGGAAATAGATTTTGTGGGACCTATTCAGCCACTAGGAAGGAGGATATGAGCATGCTACATCATCACGATGACATAATAATTAACCAGGTGAGCTGAGGCGCAACCCGTGAAGGATTGCAATGCAACTGCAACTGTGAAGTTTATATTTGAGTACATTCTATCTAGGTTTGGTTGTCCTAAGATTTTGATGAGCGATAGAGATTCACATTTTCTAAATAAAACAATTGTTGCTTTGCTAGAAGAATTCCAAATGTATCATTAGAAATGCATGCCATAACATCCTCAAGCAAATGGAACAATTGAAGCTTTCAATAATATCCTGGAGAATGCTTTGACGAAGATATGTAATGTGGATAAGAATGATTTGGATGTGTGCATAACAGTTGTTCTTTGGGAATATAGAACTACATGTAAGAAGTTGACTGGACATACACCATTTCGACTGGTTTATGGACAAGAAGCGGTGATGCCAATGGAATACATAGTGCCCAGTTTGAGGATTGTTGCAATCACGGAGATGGCAGATCGAGATATAATGGAAGAAAGCCTAAAAATACTTGAGTTAGAAGAAGATCGATTCTTAGCAGGTTTTCATTAGCAGGTGGAAAAGACTAGAGAAAAGGCGTGTCATGATCACCACATTAAACAACACACCTTTAACAATGGAGATTTAGTGTTGTTGTATGATAGCAAGTTTACTAAGTTCCCAGGTTAGTTTCAGATGCATTGGCTAGGACCATACATCGTCAAGGAGATTACGGATGGCGGTGCAGTTCAACTCGTGAAGCTAAATGGGGACTTATTTCTAGGAAGAATCAATGAGAGCTGGTTGAAATTGTATGGGGGTGATCTCGCCCCTGCGCGATGACTACATGGATGCATGATAGTGTTGGTACTTCAGGAAGTTAGAGGAAGTGCGAGACTCTAAACTACTATGCCAGGAGAAAAGTTTGTCAAAGAGAATGCGCTGTGCGATGGTTAGGAGAAAGGCGCAGATGGGAGCTGCGATGAAGGAGCTACACTAGCAAGGTGGACCCCACATAGCTTGGCCAAAAAGTGAACGTTGGAAGCATTGTAGATGATTGGATGGCTATTTTGCTGTTAAAGGGAGCAGGGGAAAATATTTTAAGTAGCATATCTTTAGAAATCTATTGCCAAAAGAGCATTAATGAGGGAGATCTTGAGGGAATCGATGGATTTGAATTTAAAAAGGGCTATAAATATAACATTCTACTCCACATTTAGACAATTTGCTTCCAGAGAGATTTTCTTGAGATTTTGCGCCTAAGCATGAGCATAGAAGGGTACTGTATGTCTGGACGAGATTGGAAAGAGGTAGAGAAGGAGTTTTCACAGTGGGGGCTTGTGTTTGAGGAAGATTTACTCGAGTGGCAGAAGAAACTCTTGTGGGAGAGCTTTGCTAAGATGAATGCTACACCACCAGTCCCTACCACAAAACCCAGGTTAGTGAGGCCAAAACCTACTTCCTCTGTGACAGGAGATGAAAAGAAGAAAAAGACACAACAAGATTCGGTTCGACAATCACTACGCAAATTTCCAACTAAGATTAGACAAAAGGGTTGTATGGATAAAAAAAATTAGCCTATGGAACCCCAGGACATGGATGAAGAAGATTTGACTATGGGGATTCAAAATATCAGTGCAAAGGACACAAAGCCAATTTCGCGGCCGCCGCCATATATACCCCATAGGAAATGAAATGCCATAGTCACTAAGGACCCTGAATCATTGAAATTCAAGGTATTCACACCATTTTTGCCAGAGGAAGTACCTATTGAGGGTGACTTGTTGGCCCAGGTACCATTTTTGAAGATGGAGGATTGGGATTTGGTCAATCATGCAAAATTTCTGTAGTTAGAACCTAGTAAATTCTTGAAATTAGTCTACTATGAGGAGGTGGGCATCACAAGACTTGAACCAATGAAGTGGGTAGCCAATATTGAGTGTGCAAGGTTTCTCAACATGTTGTATGTCCCACATTTTATCTAGAACATTATTAATACCATATGTGCGCATCAATTGTTGGCGTCGGTTCATGATGGGTGCCTTTGGTTGGGAGGGCCCATCCCAATTGATGATATGCTGGTCCACGGAATCACAACACTACCTTATCAGGGTGCAAACCTCGTAGACGCTTTTGTAGGGAAGTCATAGGAGAAAAATCTCATGGATTAGATGAAGAGCGACTTCGGGTTGGTGAAGAATTCATGAGGCTACGCTATTAGCTCTATATCAGATGAAGTTGTGCATTTGCTGCACAGATCTTGGTAGGAAAAGTAATGCGGAAGTGTCATGCCAATGAAGTGCCAACACTAGTGGTATCCTTGGATGCACAGTGCAACCAGGGGGTCCAATTCAATTGGGAAAAGACCTCTGCCAAGAATTCTTGGATGATTGCCACGAATCCTAGGAGGACGGAGAAGCGTTCCACTATGCGTGGTTACTGTTATTCATTGCGTTGGTAGCATAGAGGACGCTCGAGGATTCCTAGTTTCGGATGATGGATCCAGAATTGTGTGAGGCTGCAAACTTCTCCTCACTATGGGAAATGAAGGAACTTAACCATATAATTCAAGACAAGATTTTTTGGGTACTGTTTGAATCAAAGTTGCATATGGTGATCAACGAACGACCATGGCTGTCACCTAGTCTACATGCGTAGTATAAATATGTAGCAGACTTCAAAGTAGATTTTCACAATATTTCCATTCGCACGAAGAAGGATGCTACAAGGACGTGGGACAAGTTGCCTTATTTAGTCGTGGAGGATGATATTATGGGGGTCATCAACAAATGGTTGTGCAATTGGCTCACCCCATTTGGCGAATCCGTAGGAACAAGTAAGGCTACAAAAGTAGAAACAGGGAAAATAACAGCTGCAACAGAGGCCAATAAAGATAAAGAGAAAGAAGCACATAAGTTTTCTAAGAAAGAGATGGAAGCACAAAAGGTAAAAGATGTGCAAGTAGAAACAACGCCGGTTTCCATTGACCTCGAAGATCCTGATACAGAGCACAAAAATGTTGAAGTAGAAACTGCAGATGAAGAGGAAGGGGGCGCAGAACCCTATGTCATACCAGAGGACTTAGAGTCCCCCTTCAAAATGAGTAAGAGACAAAAGCGTATTTTGATGGGACCACAAAAGAAGCAAAAGTCTGATAAGTTTATGGATATTGAACCATTGGCCCTCATGGAGGGGGACCTTGATGAGATTGACGATGTTGTCCGCTCCGCAATGGAAAACATATGGGGGCACATCGAGGACCAGTACAAGTAGGTACTGGAAAAAGTAAGATAAGGCCTGAAGGAATTGTAGGTCTAGATAGGAGTGATCCAGGTGATTGGGACATCAAAGGTATAACTGACTACAAAACTTCGCGCAGTGATGATGCCAGAGGGTTCGCTGCATGTCAAACAACTAAGGATGAAGCCAGGTTGTTGCATATGACCAACATTCAACATTGTAACACTGCCTATCTATACCTTGCACGAGCTACACCAAGGAATTTCAGACAAGCTCTGTGTCCGGGAGAAAAGAGCTCTGTTGATTATCAAAGAAGTAAAGACTAACAATCAACATATGTTTGCAGAGAAAGTGTAGGCCTTGCAGGCCCGTGATGAGGTGATACAGTGCAATCAATAGCTAGAGGTAGCCCTTACCCAATTATGCGGCGAGCTCCCTAAACTAAAAATTCCAGTCGAGGCGGCCTCTGCGGAGAAAATTCACAAGTTAGCTGCTGCATTGAAGGAATCCAAGGAGGAAATCAAAAAGTTACGGTTTGAGATGCATTTGCATATTTCAGAGCTTCAAATGAAGCTTCAACCAACCACACCTCCAGAGGTCAAATAGCAGCGCGAAGCTACCATTAAAGCATATATGACAAATTTAGCTGATGCAGTCAAGGAGTGTAACCAATTATTTGAGCAGATAATGGAAATGTGGGCCTAGCTGTAGGAGGACCCACACTTGTAGAAGATCAAAGTAGACATCCGGGATAGACAACTGCATTTTGATGAGATCTGAGTGATAACACAGACCCTTGCACCTGTGAAAAGGTTTGACAGACTTCAGGAAGGAAAGACTCTTCAGGCACAAATCGATGAGCTATGCAGAAAAGTGACCATAATTGCACCACAAACACAACTGTGGGTGATGATGCAAGCCAGTTGTCTCAGACCATCGAGGGAAAGCTAAAGGCCCTTCATGAGACACATAGGACCATGGGCCTTGCAGTTGAAGGTCCAATGAGGGAGAATTTGGTTGAATAAGTTCGCTAGGACGCCGCGTAGGGAACAACAGATCTTCAAGAATTAAAGATTGAATTTAACGACCTGCAAGCAACGTTTGAGGAAACACTAGCAGAGTGGCTCAGGATGAGTCACAACTTTGTGTTGGGAGCTTGTTGGGATAGGGTCCCTTGGGTTAGATTTTTTTAAAGTTTTGTTAAGTTTTTAAAGATATTGTAACATCTTCGTGTTTTGAGGAGTGGAGCATGAGGAGTGGAGCGTGAGACCTACCCATGGTTCACAGACCATGGTATCATAATGAAGGAAGAGTATAGAAAAAGTCATAGAAGAGTCATAGGTAAGCTAAGTAAGAAGTACATGAGTTGAGTCTGAATTTGTCTATTCTGTACTTGGGTGAAGGGGAAGGCTCCTACATTTGTGTACGTGGGGACCTTGGTAAGTCTGCAGCTGAGTGCGTGGTCCCTTGCAACTATGTGCGCAAGGTTGGAAAGAGTTGTATCTAAGAATATGAAGCATAATAAAGACATATTTTGAAGTGATGTCTGTGTATTACTATTTATTTCTAAATTCGTTGTATTTATGAACAATTGAATGCATTTAATTGGGAAAAATACTTAATAAACTCGTGGAGATGTAGATCTTCTTATTTGTATGATGTTATGCATGTTTAGCGCAATCGGGGAAGGACATAAATCTGTTAACTATTATTTACTGTAAGTTCTAGGTTTCAAGGGTTAGGGTTCCCGAAGGTCAAGATAAAGCCCTAGATCTACAGAAAACACATCACATAACCTTATGGATGTAGAAACATGGTTCTAGCATTCCCCAATACTTCCTCGGGTGAGACTGCAACCTGTGCTATGCGGGTTGTTGCCGAAAGGGCTGGTAGTGTAGGGTTTTTTTGGTTAGCATAGCTAACTTCGAACTAGGTCCAAGCCCCATAAAGCCAAAAGGAAATCACGGAAAACGTGGGTCTCCAATGTTTTTCACTCAAAAGTTGTAGTGCTTAGATAGATATTTCTAATGAGGTATTGTGCGCATCAAATGGAGATCGTATGCCAAAGTTATGACCCTGGGAAGTTGATGTATCAATTTACCCAAACGGGGCCCATATTTTTGGCGCTTCATCTCCTAGGGTTAGGTTTTTGGATGTTTATGGTTTTCCATTGTTGCTCAATAATAAATATTCCTTTGAGCCTCATTGTAACACAGTTCAAAGGCATGTAGCCGCCACATCTCTTCTCAGAGATAAGCTACCATCACCCGGGCTAGTCTTATTTCCATTCTATTTGTAAGCATATTTCATTATTTTATATTAATGAAATGAAGTATTATTTCTACAATATCTTTGTAATTATGGATATATCTGTAATTTGTTGCGTTCCTGTTTAAGTTCGGATCAATCCCATACTTCATTCATATAAGCTCTAAGTCTAGGATGTTTGGTGTGAGAAAGATTTCTGATCTGTTTTACAATTAATTTTGAATCACCATATACTACCAAGTTTTGTACTTTCAGACTTTTAGCTTATTCCAATCCTAAAATTAAGGCTTCATATTCTACCACATTGTTTGTGACTTCAAAATATAATTTGAATGATTGGGTTATATTTTTCTTGTCAGGATAACTTAGTACAATTTTTGCGCTAGCTCCATCCTTAGAAAATTCCCAATCAAAATACATTTTCCAAAGATTACTATCCGAAAATCGAGGTATATTGATAATATCTTCAATTATGGTTTGAGGATTAGAGAGATCATTTGCAGCTAAAGTAAATCATCCAAAATCTTGATCAATAGCATAAATTGGATGATTTATTGCTTGATCATCTTTAGAGACAATATTAATGACTCTTACTTCTCTGTACAATCTAAAATGTTCTATTCCATAAACTGGGATTGTAGCATAGGACATTTCCATATGCAAGCTTCCTCCAAGCTTAGAAAAACAAGATCTTGACAACAAAATGCCAAATTTTGGTGGAATTCCTGTAACAACTATATCCGATACTATACTTTTCACAAGGATTTGAGCAAGTGTAACAACTAAATCTTTGATTAATCCCAAGCAATAAAATTTCTTTGAATCAAAAGTATATAGATCATGATATGGCTCAATGATTTGGAATTGAAGTTGGTGCATGATAACTTTAGGCATCAAATTATGGAAGGCACCATAATCTAACATTCAATTGTATAAAAGGAAATCATGACCTTTCAATGTAATATAGAAAGGTAACACACTTTCATCACTCATATCTGAACTAGGTCCAAAGACAACTGAAGGATTCTCATCTTGAAGACTAATAACATCCCCTTCAGCATCCACACTATAAGATTCTATTCATCTGGAAACTTGCTATTTATATAATGGATTTATAGAAAGTTCAGATAAAGGAATAGTGATTTTAACCATTTCTAATTCTTTTTCAACCTTAAAAACAATTGGAACATGTTTTTCAATAGTGAGTTGTTCGTGTAATTGATTTGGTGGTTGAATAGGTGGTATTTCAAAATTGTTTACTTGAGGTTCATCAAAGGTAACTTGTTTTATAGGTCTACCAGGGCCTTGTCTAGGTATTAGGTCATACCTCCTATTCAGTTCAACAATGAGAAACTCAGGAAAAACCTTATATTTGGAAACTTGAGACAACTCTTGATTTTGAGCAATAGGCTAGGCCTAACTAATTGGGACAATAACATTTTGAGATGATGGATATTCAAAATAATTCATATCATTTGTAACTATTATGGTCATGGAGTATATGTATTAAATGTTTCAGGCTTGTTTATTTGTCCTGAGATTTGTAACAATTTATCCTATGTGACTATTGTGGTCACAACCTAAAAGTTATTGTCTAATGTCATTATTAGTGTTCCAGAAATGTCCATGCAAGCAAGACATAACAAAGTCCAAGTTAATCATGATCATCAAGTATTTTTAATGAGGTTCTAAGGATCTAGGTGTGGTCATTCATTGGTCATAACTATGAAAAATATAAGTTGCTTCATTAGTAAGGTTATGCAATCTAAGTTAGGGGTATATCATCATACCACTGCATTACATTATACACCTACACATTACATTGCATTGTACACATCACATTACATTTTTCTTTTATTACCCCACTACACTACACTACCTTTGATCATTACCCCACCTAAGCCCCTAGTTCCTAATCATCACTTTTTCCACTACCTATGATACCCCCATAACCTCGACTATGATTACAATGGGTGTATGTGAATGATAATCATGATTTTCCAAACGTTTCACATGTGAATATGGTAAAGAAGGTACACCTTTGAATTCATTTGCATTGTTTTCCGCCCTCCATTTTGGCCAAAAACAATTCACCCTTGTAAGAGCAAACCATCATAGTGTTTCATTATGCAGAGATGAAGGGGAGTTGCATGTGTTTTTAGGTTTTTTTATAGGTTCCAAGATAGTCTAGCTACGATGGTCATTGGTGGAGTTCATTTCCTAACAACTGCACAACCCGAAGCTACACACCCTCTGCACAACTGCTACACAACCATCCCTTGTTCATTGCAAAGTCCGTATTGGGCTAGAATTGGTCTTTGCTGTGATTTGAGGTAGGAGGAAACATATCCCAACTGTTTTTTGTTGCTTAAAGCATAATTTAGAAAACAAAAACATCCCTAGTACATGTTTCTCCTGTTCCATAGCCACTGCGTATCCCTTGTATACAGTCTCAGTTAGAGTGTAAAGTTGCACTGAGCATTTTGGTCCGTTGTCTGTTTAGGGTCAAGTAAGCTGAGTCAAAAGTATTGGAATGTGTGTAAAGTGGGTGGGCTCATATACATTTCATACAAAACACTTGCATTGATAGGTAGAGACCAATGCGTTTTGTTTGTCAACAACGCACACACAGTGACCCTTTGCGTTGCTCACAAGAGCCATCAAGATGTGATCGAGACAATCACCTGTACTGTTGCCTTTTTCCATCTTTCTTTGACTATATACTCATCCACATTGCTTAGCTCCTCATTTTTTCCACTCAACCCCACATTTTTCTATGTTGTCACCCTTTCATAGGGCCTTTACCACAAGAGTAGGCAACAATGTTTGAGCAATGTGTTGTTGTTGAAAACTATCATATGGTGAGATCACCTAGCCAAAATAAGTCTAGTGGAGGGGACATGGTTCACATTGAACCCAAGAGTTTAGACATGGTTAATTTAGACCCAACAGTGTGAGCAACTTTTGAATAGGTAGGGTGTGACCAGTTTTGTGAGAAGATTTAGAATCATGGGAATCATGCCCAACTGGAAAATATGTTTGTACAGGGCTTCAAAGATGAAAAGGTTAAACTAGGTGATTTTGAATTTGTTGTTACTGAAGAGACTATCTCTCAGGTCACAAGAATCCCTATGCAAGATGAGAGTTGGTTTTAGGGAAGAGAGCTAGATGCTTCACATTTTAAGGAGTTTGTCAAGCCTCAATTTAAGAAAAAATATGCTACCACCTTCCCTAGAACTTATTTGTTAGACAGACACAGTCAACTCCTAAAAGTTATCCAATGATACTTCACATGTGAAGGTCAATTCAACACAATTTACCATTATCACATTAGACTTCTCATGCATTTTACTGGCATAAGGAGTTTAAATTTACCTTATTACCTCCTTAAGAGTTTGGGGAAAATGGCAGAGAGGGTGCAAGAAAAGGGAGACAAACATCAATCCAACATGTTCCATTTCCCCCTCATTAAATTCCTAGTGTTACATGAAATTGAGGAGAGGAGCTTATCATGGGATGAGTTTCTAGTAAATGTGGGCCTGCTCCCACATATAGAGATGTCCCCATAGAAGACAAGAGAGCCACATAAGACACAAGAAAACACAAGAGGATTAAGAGGCACCACAAGCACATGAAGAGGAACCCAAGGTAGAGAAAACATTGAAACAAATAATGGAAGAGAGGAAGCTCAAGACCAAGGGGAAGGGAAAAACTCAACCAACTCAAGAGAAGCCAAAATCACCATTGCAGCTTAGGCTAACATCAAGGCTAAGGGATAGATCTTGCAAATAATAGTCAACCGAGAAGTCAACTCCTCCACCAACTATTGAGATCCCTGAAGACACACCCGAAAAGGCCACAATGGAGGAAACTGATGAGAAAGTGAATGAACTAGAAGGACAGATAGATCAACCATATGTGCAACCAGATGAAATAGAGTTACAAAAAAAGAGCAGATTGAAGGATAAGGTGTTCAAGAGAAGGATAAAGAGGTTGAGCTAGAAAAACAAGAAAAGGGAAAGCAATTTATTGATGCCGAAGAGATGGAGGAGCTTAGAGTGCTACAAAAGAAACCAATGACAAGATTGACAACAACCAATTGGAAAAAAAATAAGTCAAGGAAGACTTTGAGTCAACTGAGAAGCCACCTTTTGATGACTGGAAGGAGTACCATACAATCTTTAAAGAACTTGAAATATGTCAGCAAGAACTAGACTAGTCAAAGGGAACTTATGAAAGATACAAGAAAAAAATTACCTTGACCCTCAAGGAAGCTGACCACTGAGTGCTTGAAGCTATGGATGCCATTAAAAGGGCCAAAGTAGTTTTGAAATGGACCCTCCCTATGCATGTATAGGTAAAGCATTACTACACTAGGAATTTGATCACGAGGAGGAGACTGCGACTGGTAAAACATAATTTAACAAAGGCTCAAGGACAACTTAAAAATTCAGACAACTCTTTGCTGAATTGCCTATAGAGGTACCATCCCAACTAGTGGAAAGGGCCAAAGCACACTAACTTCCAACAAAGGAACAATCTTAACAAGTGGAGGAGGTCAAGATATCCCCTAGCAAAGAAAGCAAGCCTTCAACAAGCAAGAAAAGGAGGAGGTAGATTCAGTCTGTGCACTTGGTTTTAATTTTTTTCTCATTTACTCTGTTTTGTAAAGCCAAGGGTCCCTCTGAGACCTTGAGAAATTTTTTAGTGCTGTTGGGTATCATTTTGGTGGAGTCTACTATTTTTTTTTTTTGCTAAGTAAAGACTGAACTATTGTATTAAAAGAGAAAAATTATGTACAAGAGGTATACACCTCTGAGAGCCGTGAAACAGCTCTCTGTCAAGAAATTGTCATTACATCAGAAATTGCTGCGTGAAAGAGCCAGAAGAACAAAATTTCAAAAAGAGAGGTTTGGAACAGGAGTTGTCCAACCTGGACCGAAAACACAAGACTTGAATAGACTATCAACCATAGAACAGAGACCGAGTTTACAACGCTGCAACTCATAAGAAAACTAGGACTGAACAGAAAAATGCAAAAAGAGGCGAATTGCCTGAGTATCGGCTTGCCCCAGAGAGCCTTGTGGTCATTTGCTACTGCCCTTTTTCGCTTCAGCCTCGCGTGCTAAAGCTCGTTGCTTCCTTTCTTCAGCAGCCTGGATTGGGTCGGGCTCCCAGGAGACTTCGACACCAGTAGGAACGTCTTTAATTCGGTCATAGCCAGGCGGAAGTTTGAGGTAGAGTCTGTAGTCTAGCGAATCTTCTTCTTCTGCAATACGCATGCCACTGCCAGTAGAATCCATCTGCGTTTTCATTGAGCCTTCAACCGAGGCCATGAGAGCTTTGCGCTTGAGACTGCGAAGCTCTTTGGCAGCTTCTGCCTGCTCGGCCGAGGGAAAATCTATGCTATCATCCTCCATGCGACTCTGAACCTCAGGGATGTAGGAGGTGTCCTGTGCTTTGGACGAAGTATCAGAGGAGGTGGGCGTTTTCTCCCCTGAAGCCTGGTTGCTACTGTCATCTACCTCATCTTCCTCATCGAAGATGACTGTAATGCGGGCGCGAATAACAGGTTTGTTGGTCCGACGACGATAGCTAAGAGAAGCTATTTGGACAGCATTGTCCAAATCCCCGGAAGGCGTAGAGGCACCAGAGGGTGGTGAAGCGCAGGCTAATGGAGAAATCCTCCTCGGATTGGGCGGAGATTTCTGTTTCGTGCCACTGGATTGGCTAGAGTGCCCTCCCCTGCGCGGAGACTTGTAACCACCGCGAGGAGCCATGAGAGGTGAAGAGAGCTTGACATGACTGAGCAAACAAGAATTTACAGAAATATACCTGCCCCCAATTCTGCAGCTGCCGCGGATCCCCTGCACATTCGCCTGAGTGACGCTCACAATTCTAACCACAGGGAAAGAAATGGCGACGCGGAAGGGGATTCCATCTGCCGGCAAGCTCTGAGCAATTCCTTGGGCAGTTGCAGGGTTAGAAATAGAACCAGAACGCTTGCCTGAACAGAGATAAGGAGGCGCCATGATGAAAGTTCTGGTTGCAAAGCCTCGGTAACCTGCCTGCCTTAAAGGCCTTTTAATGCTTCTGCCTGTACTATCACCCAAGACGCAAACAGAGCTCATGGCTACCACCTAGCGGAAGCGTGAAGCCATGTGGCTTGGGTGAGGGGAATTAATACGCTGCATGTCAAACAATGTCACCCGCATCCGGGTGTGGAGTCTACTATTTACTGTAAGTGTGAAGAAGCAATGATGGATATAAATCACTTTGGTATTTTGGAGTGGGAAAAATAGCTATACACAAGGAATTTGAATTTTTCTACCTAACTGCTGCGCACTGCTACACAATGACTGATTAGGTAGGTTTTGAAAGGTGCATGCATGGATAAAGACACATGTGGGGCCTTACTCCAGATCGACAGCTTTGTCACCATCTTCCTCAGCTCAGCTTGACAGTCACATCTTATAGCCACATCACATTGGACGTCACTGCGCAAATGTTGCGTAATTTTGGAAATTAGATGTTTCTTGTTTTTTCTATTAAAGCTAGACTTTTCTAAAATTTTTCAACTAATATTGTGGATCAAAATACATGACATAGTCGAAGGGATTATATAAAACACATGGCTATTGCAATTTTACTTTCAGTTTTTAAAAACAATTTTTTCCTGTTATGTTAGTTTTGATCCACTAAGTGGATACATTAAACCTAGTACAAATTTTTACCATGTACTTTTGTATTTAAACTAAACAACAATATGAAGGAAGGGTTCAATTTATGAGAGAAGGCTATTATGTTGTAGCTTCATTGTTCTAAATTCTCAGTGCTATGTGTGTTTAGCTGTTTTAGAGATTCCCGTGGTATGCGTTCTAGCTATTGTTATCTCCTTATGTGTTATACAATTTATTTTTCATATTTAAGCAACTGTTAAGTGATTTTTCCTTCCAGAATTTTTGTATTAATTTTCTAGATAGATAATTGTCTGACTGTCAAATTCGTGATGCAATACACTATACTTTAAGTGCTCCATTTTCACTTTCTTCTCTATATTTAATAAGAGTTTATGTTGCAAAATTCATGCTGTTTTAACGCTTTGTACATTTTTTCCAAGGTAAAAATCGAAATTTTTATTAAGAGTATAAAAATTTACATAGGTAGATGCAGTAACGAATTCATGATCATGACTAAGGATCCACAATACACAAAAAGTGAAAGCGCAACATACTGTGAAAAGTGGAGAAAAACATCACTTACGCAATACCAAAAAGCACAAAGAAAAGATTATAAGAAGTCTGGTACCAAATAGCCGGGTCTCTTTGAGCATCAGAGAGAAAAACCCGTCCATATCAAAAAATAGTTGTTCAAGTTATCATCGTCTAATGGAAAATTACAATAGAAAATAAAAAAACATTTTAACACAACATATATAAAACTAAAATATGGTCATGTACAATAAAAAACACAGTGCCTGCAAGAGAAAAAATAAACCACATCCGATACTTCCATTATCATACATGTGGGCCATTATACACATGGTTAAATACCATCATGTTTTCTATTATTTCTTCAGAGTTCATTCAATATATTTTTCATATGTTGCAGCCTAGAGACATATCCACCTTTCCTTTGTCGTAATAGATTTACATGCATGCACTGATGTCTTGTGTTAGGACCTGAATGGTTGTCTCATATAGTAGCCCTCCCCCTCAAGTTTTTCAATCACTATTTCAATCAAATTATCCATACAAATTTGGTCTCTCTAATATGTAACTGTATTATATTTCCTTTTATATTTGGACATTTTCAAATGAGGGAGCCCCCTCCAGTTAGAAAGGACCAGTTTCTAACCCAAAGAGGCTTGTGGTTACCCCTATAAACCTTCCTAGCATAGAGGTTAAATTATAGGGTGATAACAATAACAACAAGAACAACTTCTTCAGGCTCTTGGTCATTAATCATCAATGGAGGTTGAATTTGTTGATCAATATTTGTTCCTTGCAAAATATGAGGTTGAAAAGGTCTTCTATATTGGACTAGAGGTCTATTTGAAACCTGTTGGGTTACTTTAGGTTTAGTTTCCATTATTGAAATTCTATTAGATATATTTATTAGCAAAGAGGTTATTTTATCAATTTTATGTTCTTCATCTTTTGTCTTTGATGATGAAGTACTTTCCTCTTTGGATTTTCTTTTCCTTTCAGCCTTTTCTACCTTGGCTTTCAATTTACTGGATGCTGACCTGTTTGCTTCCACTTCAATTGCACTAGTCTACATATCTGCTAAGGTTTTAGATTTTCTCTCTCTAAGAATTACAACAAAATCATCATCAAATGCTTTAGAGAATCTAAATTTAGTTGCAGTGACCGGGGGTTTACAATCTGGAGGCATTTTGTTGTAAACCTTATTGAATCTCTTAATAAAGTCTGTAACAGGTTCACCAGGGTTTCTTCTCAAATATTCAAATGATTATAAATAGTAAACAAGATCCTTTTTAATTCCCCATTTATTATTGAAGATGTTGGTTAATTAAATCCATGAGCTTATAGAATTTGCTTGTAGTTTTCTAAACCATATCCTGACATTTCCTTCTAATGATTGAACAAAAATTCTGATGTAAACATCCTCATGTTCATGTTATCAACAAAATCAAGAAATGCAACCAAGTGGTCTTCTGAAGATGGTCCATTTTCTCCATTGAATTTGGGCAAATGTTTCAAATACCCCTCTCGAAAATCGTGAAGTTGGGAAGTTGGTGGAAGCACTAATGCTGCGTATCTAACTATTACAATTGGCCTAAATCCAACCATTTGGTAATGTAATGGAACTTTCTGTTTTTGGGAGACAAATTTGCTTGAAGATGGTTGTGATGGAGGTTTAGGCTTTTGGAAAAAATGAGGATGGAGAACTATTTTATGAACTTCATGTATGATTTTATCTTGATATTCAAAGGCTAAAGGAATGGTATGATTGCTAATTTCCTCTTCAGACATGGGAGAAAATAAAGGATGAGTATGTACAAAGGAAGGAATGAAATCAACTGGTTTTAATTTTGGTGTTTGAAGGTTAGGATCTATTTCAGTATCAGAAGGTTCAAAATGGGAAGCAAGAAACTCAAAGGTATCAAGCTGATGAAATAGCAGTGTTGAATGAAGATCTACACCTTTAGAAAGGAGTTCTAATATTTTAGGTGGTATATCTAATAATTCGACATGTATTGGAATTGATTGAAAAGGCTCAGTTTGTGAGCGTATTTAAGGTGGAAGAGAAGTAGGAACAAAAGTGGATAATTCTAATCTACATCTAATATATGCATTTATCACAAGTCTCTTTGGATTTGATAAAGGAGAGAAAAGCTCAGGATCTTAATGAGATCTGGTATGCTTGAGTGAAGCTAGATTTAACCCGTGGAGTTGATAGGTGAAACATTTTAGCCTATTGACCTCTTATTCACCATTAAGAGGCAAGTCTGATTATTGTCCCAGGGAAAAACTTCAAAATTCTTTCCCCGACAATGAAGCCAATATGATGTTGTATCTTTGTAGACAGTTATAGGTTGGGGAATTGTGACAAAGCATCTAAGTAAGGTTTTAATTGAATTGGATGACCAATGTGCTAAACATTTAACACTTATAAAATCCAAATATTTATGAGAATCTCAAAGCGATGATTTTTATTCATAACAATAATAAATATTTAAGTCGAGTTTGAAAGTATAATCAAAGAAAATATCTAATAATCAAACATCCATATTGAATATTTAATCAATCAAATACTGTTGATGCATGTAGAAAAATTCTATGGCCAAACAATAAATGTTCAATAGATGACATGAGGAAACAATTAAAAGATACAAAGGAACTAACTAAAATAGATAGTTTAGTTAATTAAACTCTTTAATGATTATAGATTTGCAGTGGGATGCCAGGGAAATTGATACTCAATCTAGCCTTACCCTAACTCCTATGTTACCTTGAACATATGCAGAATTAAATTATGGAAAACATAAATGAATATCTGTAAAAACTCACATGGACATAAAAGTTGTTAAGAACGAACCCAAAACCCTTTGATTATCTTTAGAAATATTTCAGAGTATTACAATGATGTCACTGGATCATCACAAGGGTTCAACCCTTCCTTCTTCGAAATACCAAATACTTATAGTGTGTAATTCAAAAATATCTAGATCTGAAATAAAATTTACTACAAAATGAAATATTATCCAAAAATGATTTGGATATTGTAGAAAATCCGTGATAGGTTAACCCGATCATGCAATATAAATCAAAGCATAATACTATAACCTACTTCTACTATGAGTTTGTGGAAGCTTAAAGATTGAGCTGAACAATATAACCAGAAGAAGAAGAATCAATGGCACAATACACATGAAAATACTTGGGAAAGCCTAGCTAAAAAACCACACACTATTATATTATCATACATGGTGGAAATACATAGGAATTATACAAAGCCTTAGCTCTCACAGCTAGCCAGCTCTTAGTAAAATCCTCATAGATGCTCACAGGCAATCTTGGCTTCTCTCAAGCCTTCCTTTCTGCCCTCCAAGCTCCTATTTCATTGCACTGTTCCTTGTGTATGATTTGCCTATTACCAAGTGAAAAATCAATCACACTTTCAAAACTGCGCAATCCTCAAGGATGAATCCTTGACTGCATGCATGAGTTTTCTCCATGAGAAAACACATGCAACTGATAGTACACTTTCCTTGAACATTAATCTCAACTAGGTCTTTCTCAGAATAGACATGCATGGATTTCTGATGAGGGAATCTTCAGTTAACTAGAGTAGCACTAGTTGAGTGCATTAATGCATCAATTGATTGTTAACTCACTATTAGTTCCTCAAATAGTTTGGAACTAATTTAACTGGACTTAACTCAATAAACTGAGTTAACTAATTACAACTCAAATATGACTCAATCTTATCTCCTTAATTTAAGGGATAACTCTTGCATGACTTCAGAAAGACTTCTAACTTGAATTTCTCTAACTAATTAATTCAAAATAAATTAATTAATTATTTCCAAGTAGCTGTTAAGACTAAATTCAATTTTAATTCACAATTTAATTCAAGGACAAATTAAATTGGAATATTCTTGTTGCCATATTTCAACAAATATTACAAAAATAGAACACATAAGTAGCTATTCTAAATTGAGATGAATAATCAACACACAATTTGAGGCTATTATTTGATGACTTCTATTGGAAACTAAATTTTCTGTTATCTGCTCCTTCTTGCTCTGCAACAGATTACTAAATTTGTGCATTCTATTTTACTTGATGAGTTCAAGTAATTTATCCCATCTTTTATCATTTGGGATAGAAATTTTTATTACTTTTCTATATGCCTCATCGGATTCTATGTATTTCTCAAAGGTTGGTCTAATATTAAATAAGTGTTGAATTTCATGTTGAATAAAAAGATCAAATTCAAGGCCTTCAAGGAATGCTTTACCACTGATCATCCCTTTGACTTTTGCAAATTTATTTCTATCTGCTGCTATCTCATGTAATCTATGCTGATAATTTTCTAGTGGAATCAATTGGCCACTAGAATCTTGTAGATATGGAAGTCAATTATGGCAAAAAACATTGAAATTTTTATGAAATTTTTTAACTTGTACTTCCAAGTTTTGAAATTTGTTTTCTAATTGGAACATTAAGTTTCCTTTTTTCAAAACCCTTCTTAACTCTAGGACTGCAACAATCATGTCTTCAATTCCAAACTCCAGTTCTTATTTTGTTTTATAATTCGACACTTTGATTATTCCGGTAGCTTCCCCTAGCTTGTGATCTAAATCTTCTTTAATCTCTGTAATGGTTGCCTTAGACTTTTGCACTAACCCCTCCTATTCAAAAATGATTTCAATGGATGTCCAAAGTTTAGTTATGGTTGAATTTATATCAATCCATATATATATATATATAGATATAATATATAAATATTATAGATTGATATAAATTCAACCATATATATATATATATAATATATATGGATTGATATAAATTCAACACATATATATATATATATATATATATTTCAACCATATATATATATATATATAATATATATATATATAGGAAGCTTGGTAGGACTCTCCGATTTAGAGTTTGCATGTCCATATTCACCCCGCTACAGGGGGGGGAGGGGGGGGGGCGTAGCACAATATTCAAACCCAAGATCTTTGGTGCGATGAGACTTCATTCCACAACCATCGCCACTTGAGCTACCTTGGGCGAACATACTTAGGCCAAATATGAATTATCAAATTTTATCTTATTATGTTGAGACTTCTCCAACTGAACTCTAAGTTTTTCAATCTCCATGTCATTTAATGATAAGTCTTCCATAGCTTTATATAATTGTTCTGCTCAATTTTGACCGGTAGACTTTGTTTCTGCTGTAGACACTGCTGTTGTAGATGTTGATGTTATAGATGTTCCTACTCCAATGTTGATTTGGAGCTCTCTTTCCTTAATTAATTTTTCCATCTCTACCTCCATCTTTTGAATTTGTATATTTTGCTCTACAATCATTCATAGCATGTTTTCGTTTTTCCTTCTCCATCTGACTTACTTCTTGTGCTTGAGGATGTTTAGTAGTTGGTAATTTCAGATGCTTCCATAGTTCCTGTATATTTTCATTTCTGCTTTTAATTATTTCTTCAGCTACCTTTACATATTTAGAATTCAATCTTAATTTTAAAACTAGATCCTCCAATCCTTTAATTTTGTATCCTTTTCTAGAGAATAATTTTTTTCGAGCTTCAATTGAGAATGAATATTGTTCTGAGATGCTTGTAGCTTAGAAGCTACCATGGATGAACTTGTCAAAGATGTATATATCATTTCTCCTACTTTCTTGTGAAGATCAATTTGATCAATAGGATATATCTGTTCGATGTCAAATGAGAACACAAAGTTTTTGTAATCCTCAACACTCTTAGGCATAGGGACTTTTGGTTCCAAAAATTCTAATTAGAACTGTCCTCTTTCACTTCCTAAGGTAGAAAGTAACATAGTTTGAGTTGTGGAAGACTATTTCCAAAACTTTGCATATGTAGATGCTTTTAGTGCTTCATTTTTCTTCTTCATCTCTAAGAACTTTGTAAAACTAATTTTCTACCTTGAAGAAGAAGGAGAAGAAGGGGAGTCTATTGTTGTTTCTTCAATCTGTTGTAATGAAAATGCATATTCTCCTGAAAGTATAACTGTAGTAGGTTCTTGAGAAGTTTGGGCTTATGAGGATTCTTCTTCAACATTTATGGTTTTCCTTCTCTTAAACACCTTGAATGTTGCCTTTTGTATTTCTGACCTCGCTGGATATGTAGGTTTTAACCCTGTACAGAAATTAACTGCATACAAATTCTAAAAAAATAGAAAATAAACAATGGCAAGAGCATAACAAATAAAACAAATATACACAAACATTTTCCCCTGCATCCCAAAACCAGGACTAGCAGATTGATTTTTAATTATGTTCCTTTCAATGTTACAATACATATATATACATGCCAAAACATCCATAAACCCCAATCCATTAACCATGGATTAGAACATAACCATAGTTCCCTTGACCAGATCTACAAAATACCATAGACCGAAAATCATTGCGCCCAAAACCATGTGCGAAAACCATGCACAAAACCATAGGTAGGTTCGCCCACCTAATATAGGGTCCAATTTTTATTTTTATTTTTTCCCCGGGGCGTTGCCTTGGATCCCATAGAGGGGGTGTTAGGTTCCTATACCAATAGGTTTCATCTTTCATGATTGACAGTGGAAGGGCTAAATATGTTCATCATTGCAGCCTGCAAAGGTTCCATATTTTGTGTACATGCTATAAAAATAAAAAAATGAAAAGAGGGTATGCCTTAAAAGAATAATCGAAAGGCAAAAAAATCAAGTGGTCAAGAGAAAAGTGAAAATGAACCCCAAACTAAAGACCAGGAAAGTGGCCAGTCAAAATGCCACTACTAGCTTTTGGGCAGTATCATGCTCTGCAAATATTGTTGCTAGTCATACTTGATGGATGACCCAATAATGTAAACTGGACCATGCCATGGTTAAATTGCTTGCTGCAAAATAGAGAATGTTCCCTGACCAAACAGCTCAAGCTTGGCAGATGACTAGCTAGGTAGAGAAATAAAGGTGCCCAACTGCTTAATCTGGGGCCTTGGAAGAAATAAGGGTAGGTTTTAGATAGGAGGGCAGTCAAAAAAAAAAGAGGAAAATCAGGGTCTGCTAACTCAAGTGCACCCACTTTAATGAAGAAAAAATGTTAGGATTACTAGGATGGGTAAGTAGTGCAAGGTTGCAGAAATGGAGAGCCATCACCAATTGGCCTATTAAGTGAAAAAACTTATGCCACTCAGGGTATTGGCCTCAAAGGCAAAGAGTGGAGGACAAGCATTGGAAGCATGTCTAACTTCCCCATTTTCCCCCAAAATTCATTTTAATAACACTCCCAAGGGCCTTGAGATCTGCTCAGGTGTCCAGTTCCACTTCATTTGCATCACAAACTAATTGATCAAGCCATGAAGTTCAAACATGAAAAGAAGCCACATTTTTTGTGTAAAACATCTTTTTCGTCATTTCATGTATCCTCAAAATCCTAAGTTAAGTTTTACCTATTATAACTTAGCTTTACCCCTTCATTCACCTCACAAACCATATTAACCACTAATATATTATTTAGCTCCCTAATTCCCCCCTTTTTCCTAATTCTATTAGAATCTATGAAAATTTCCCAAAAAATATCTATAACTACCCTCCCCCTAGCACTATAGCTATATACCCCTTCCTTGGGAAATATTAACCCCTCAAGGGTTAGTATTAACCCTCAATCATCCCGCAACTATGGGTTTTGGCAAAAAACCATGGTTAAAAGTCAAAAAAATCAAAATCCCCGCCCTTGCTAGAACCCTTTACCCCTTTCCGCACTCTAAATTGTGTTTGCAATGTTTTTTTTATTATTATTAAAACATTAATAAACGCAAAAACCCAAAACCTAAAGTTCCTACCCCCCGCGCCCGATGTTAATTAAATTAATTAATTTATTGGGGCGGGTCCCCATAGCATTTAACACGCCGTCACATCGCGATTGCTGCCCACCGCACGATCTTTTGCCCCGCCCATCCAACGGTGGGCGGTCGATATTGCAGTGAACCTGCTCGACTTGTGCATCCGGGGATCGGGCCGTATTGGGCTGACGTACCCCCCCCACATTCAGGCGCCCGCCGGTGTCGCTGCCCCACCTCCATCAACAAACCGCTTACCGCCCTAGACCCCTCTGGGGAGACCGCTTACCACCTTCCCCCCACGCTGAAGTCACGCCCCCGTCAGCGTGACGTCACCCCGCCTTGCCGCCACCAAGCCTCCACGTCGCCCCCGGCCACCGTGTCACCCTATCCACCCTGCCACCGTGTCACTGCCACCTGGGCACCCACGTCAGCTGCCACGTCACCCATCCGTACCCGGGCCCATGATGACGTCATCATGACGTCATCACAAAAAGGCGCCAATATGCCAAAAATGCATAAAAAGGCGTCAATTTACCGTTATTTCGCATTGTTTTCTACGACTTCTGGAGCTCTTCTGCATGCGAAATTCAACCTACAACGGTCAAAAATCAAAAGCTACCCGCCAAAGTTGCTACCGCCTCCATTATCAACCCAAGTACCTGCAAATCCTCCAATTCGACCGGTGCAAACGCCTCGTACGCCATTAAAACCAGGTATTTGCCGCAGGCATCCTATTTTATCCACTTTTCTCCTTTGCAATCCTACTTTCCTGCATAAAGAACTCAGTCAAAAGACCCACATTGTTAAATTCACCACTGAAATCTACTTAAAAAAGCTACTAAAACCCCTGCACGACGAAAGTCTCGAAGAAACCCGTTACCCTCTGTGAAATTCACCATTTTTTCACAAAGAGCAATTAAAGAAATCGAGCTACCGGCTAGAAGACTAAATTAACAGTTCCCTCACCCCTGCTAAAGGAATTCTCTACAAGTAACGAGCTAACCAGCTAAAACACACTCTGGTTCTTCAAAACAGAGTGCCCCATAGATTCATTAAGCCTGTAACAGCCTCCTTGCACTGCTAAACTACTCACTGCAAACAGAGATCAGTAAGCCATTTCCTCAGCATTTACATCAAGCTTGAAACACAGTAATCATCCAGCTAAAAACAAGACAATGGCCACTCCAGCTGCTCTGGATGTAGTGCCTATAAATCCACCTAACAGAGAACTAGAAGATACGCCACTGGTGGACAATGATGCCCTCATCACAGACTTTGTGGTAGAGAGAAGCCACTTGCAAACATATTGCCAGCTAAGAAATAGTCACTTGGACAACAGTGACCTGTATGGCATCTCGGAATCCAATCTTCCCACCTACTTCCTGCCTTCTTTCAACATTTTCCCTGAAGTCATCCACCTCTGTGCAAAAAACTATGACCAGAAACTGAGGGCTGTGAAATCTCCATCTGGGAGCATCCTCTTTTATATAACTCTACATTCCATCAACCAGATGCTGAACTACAAGCAGACCTAGCTGCTATACCCCTTCTCCATGAACTATTTGCTAGATGAGGGCTCCAAACTCTCTAGCACAGACATTGCTACAATAGCCAGGAAATTCGTGAAGGGATACTGCCAACCTTCTGGGCCACCTCCTTTTTCCTATGCAGATTTCAATGAGGTTGGCAAGCTACTGGTAGATATGTTGACCTTTGTGCTGGGGTTCACTACAGGTAAACATATTGATCTAACTGTGCTAGTCATGCTCTCTGCATACAGCCTTGTGAAGCCCCCTGCTATAAAATACAATTATGCTAAATACATTGCCAATAAGATACATGATCAATTGACAAGACTGAAGAGGGAGGCAATATTCAAATATTCCTCATACATTTATCACCTGTTCTTGTACTACCAAACAGATTGCTTCTAGTGCTCAATCAAGAAGATAGTCTCACAGGGTGAGAGGAGGTCTGTGATGTTTTGGTCTTCAGTCCTCCACCAAGTCCAGAATTGCCCCTACTCATACTGTGAATTTATCGATCAGTTTGTATATCCAGTCACATGCCTCTTAAAGAGGACCCCTCCTATCAGATTTCCCAAGGATATGCAGAAAATCTTGCAGCTATCCAGGAGCTACAAAATTGGTGATTGGTACTTGTACCAAAACCACACTGTCATCAGAATTTATGGTTGTGAGCTCTGTCCCTACAGGCTCCCAAAATATGTCCCTATGAGGCTATTTGCACTGGATTACTACAGACAGCTTATAAAATCTGATCTAACACACTTTCACAGTGCCAAGAAGAAAGCCAACCTAAAGTTCAGGGACCACCTAGGCCCATTTGTCATGAACAAAAAAGATGGTTGGCAAGAAGCTGATCAAATACTAAGACAACAGCTCAAACTCAAAAGAAGCTTCTGGTGGGTCCCTTATGACCCTCAAGGTTTCATCAGTGCCAGGAGGGTCAAATATAGGTTGTTAGCCTATAAGCATTGCCCAATCCCTCAAATACAACACTTTGATAATCAAGATGAATGGGTGCCTGAATCGATAGTAGAGGAATTGACTCAGGAAGAAATAATGGAGCAGACTGTAAAGGACTTGGAAAAAACTCTTGACTTACACTCTTGTCAACAGGTCTTATTCAAGCAACCAGTCCAAGAAGGAGAAGGCACCTCTACTGCTCCAGCTACACAGGACATCCAGCAAGCTCTAGCCACAACAACTACAGCAGAGGGAAAGGAGAAGATGGATGAACAGCAAGAGGTAGAGACAGGACAGCCTAGCACATCAAAGGATCAGCAATCAGAGCAGGCCCCTCCACAGCAAACTGAACAAACTCAAACCCAGTTTTGCAGACTCCTCTCAATGATGAGAGAGGGAAAAAGAGAGATAGAGAGGAGGTCACACCACCAACAGGTTCATCACAGCAACCAGACGCCAAGAGGTCGAGGATAGACCCTGAAACCGAAGAAGGAGACATAAGTGAAGAACTGGCAGAAAGCCACATCAAACAAAGGCAAACTAGCCAACAGACTGCCACTAGCTCATTTTAGTTAGAACAGGCCCACCAACATACCATAGAGGTGTCCTCCTTCAGACAACAGGGAAAAAAACCAGCTACAGTCAAAGAAGGCTTCGAAGAGATCAAGGCACAAAATGAGTTGTTAAGGGTGCAGCTCTATGAGCAATTCCCGAATACAACCCCAGCCAAAAAGCAAATATTAATGGCTGCCTATGATCTGAAGGAAGAAAAGATAATCTTCACTCATCTGAAGCCTAAAGTTCCACATCCAAACCACAACAGATTACTACAGGACAAACCTGGAGGTCTTTTCTAAAGACATACACCCCATGGATCAGATTGAGTTGCACAAACAGACTCGGGAGATGGTGTATGCAACACTTTCTGACAGGGCAATGCTGGCCCATCAGAAAAACACAAACAGGCAGCTTGATTTTGAAAGGCTGTCCTCCTCCGCAAAAGACAATAGAATAAAGACTCTGGAGGACATAATTATCGATTTGGGACATGATCCAAAGGACCCAAAGGGTGTTAGAGCCCTAATGAAGAAAAAAGAGGATGATATTGCTGCACTGAGAAGATAGGAAAAATTGCCTCCTACCATTCATCCTGAAACAGCAAAGCTTGCACAAGAAAAGCAGGTGGATAATGCTATGGAGCTGCTTCTGGTTATGAACCAAAGGATACTACAAATGGAGGCAGAATTAGAGAAAGCTCTGCAGGACAAGCAAGGGGAATCAGCCTCCCAGCCCCCTCAAACTTCAACAAATCTTTAACCTGCCCCTCCAACACAAGTAGCAGCAGCCCCTCCTGCTATTCCAGCACCTATTACAGCTACATCAGCTACAGGAGCAACAGTAGAAGCAACAGCAACAACTGAATCCAGCATGGGCATGGAGGAGTTGATTAAGGCTGTTAAAGAGCTGGAAACTCAAGTCACTGAAATAAATATTCGCAAGGAAAAATTGGCGAAGCTGGAGGCCAATTATGACAAATCAAAGATGACAATGGAAGAAAAGCAAAGAGAAATAAAGGCCTTGGAGCCCAAAGTGAAAACTCTGGAAAAGGAGTTGATGCTAGGTAAAACCCTAGCAGAAATAAAGAAGATTATTTGGGCCAAAATTGGCCAATCTATACAGGACCAATGGAGGTCCATTCAGGCAATTTTTGAACAGGTGGAGCTAATAGATGTAGCTCATGTGGAGATTCAGAGAGCTAGGACAGCCCTGGGAATAATGCCCGAGCAGGCCACCAAAATGATTCATTTCCTCAATAACCGCACTAGAGAGGAACTGGCTGCTCTACAAATAACTAGCAGAACAGATACAATCCTCACAGCCAAAAAGTTATTGACCTAAAGGAATTTTACTCAAACATTGGAGAGGAAGTGTTAGGAGATGAAGGCACAGATAGATGAATTTAGAGCTAAAATGGCTATACTATAGGACAAAGGACTGCCAAGCCTGGTGACTGGCACAGGACAACTGCTGTCATATAATCAGTATATGACAAGGATCAACAATTATGTTGAAAACCAAATCACTGCATCCATCAGCTCCACAGAAGAAGCAGGGCCTCCCTCTGGGCAATCTCTCTATGAGAAGCTGGAAAATCTGTTCTTTATTGAACATGAAATAAATCATCTGTTCGAAGTCCCTCCAAACGTTTACAGACATACAGAGGCAAATGAAACAGTGGTAAAAATGAGGAGGCATCATCTACCCCAAGCTGATTGGTGGCAAGCAATGCTGGAGATTTTTCCCAGATGATTCCACTTTGCGTTTTGCTTTATTTTGAGAAAAGTCAAAATTTACAGGTCAGCAAATAGGTCAGCTGACACGCCAGCAAGCAGATCAGCATACAGGTACAGCAAGCAGCCGTACAGGTGACTCAGCAATGCACCCAGACAACAGGCTAAATTAACGCAGAGTTAAAGGCACTGCTACAACCTACTTTCCAGAGCCATAAATTCAAATCTGTCTGACAGAAAAATATCAGCTATCTCAGCATTAAATGCTGTATTTATTTTGTCATTTACTTTTTGTAAGAGAGTTGGCGGTGCAATTTATTGCACAATAACTCTCTACTGAGATATTTTATACCCTATTTTGTATATATATCCCCTCAGATAACGTATTGAGGGTCGGTTGTAGTGTAATTCTTTCTGAAGAGCTCTGTTGTATTCTGGAGACATTTTGATAATACAAATTGTTGATGGAGATTTCTGGTTCCAACGCTGTCTGAGGATGGATATGTAAAGCTCTGTTTTGTTGCAGAATTCCTGTGTCATTTGCTGAATCAATAAGTTTCTCTTAATTGTGTATGTGTTTCCTGTGTATGCCATAACTCTTATGTTTTCATAATCTTAGTAAGTAGAGAAAAAGAATAGCCTAGGATTTGTTTTAAACACCCTATGCTCAATCTCTATTTCTAAATATGTTTTCTTTTGGATTAGCCATAGATATGAATTCTTAATTGCTCATGTCTGAATTTATCTTGTCATGGTGAATACTGTTTAAGAATTATTAACTGCTCTTAAGCAATACCTTCATGTTTCTTCATTTAGCATAGTGAAAGATTCTTATCTGCCTTTCACTCACTAATTCCATAATTTCATCAACATATCTGATAAATTGTTTCACATATGCCTAACTTGCTCTTCAGCAACACTCTGTCTTCATAAATCCACTTTCAAAAGCACAAATACCCCAACTCCATTGCCCAATGGAACAAAGTGTCCCATAATCTGTATCTCAGTTCTATCTGAATTCACCAACCCACCAAATTCAAACAAACAGTGCACCATAACTAGCCTAAAACATTCATCAACAAAGCTAAACTATAAAGAGAGAGCCCTCTCTGGTTGCAGGTTTGCTAGGACCTGTAGCTAAAAGATTGGTCAGTGGTTACCTCGGCCGTATTCCCTTTAGGAAGCAGGGAACAACCTGAGTGATAACATCAATGGCGACTCCACTGGGGACTTATGTCAAAATACCAAGTGGAAGGAAATAAGCTTCCTGTTTAAAAGTCCTATCATAGGATACTAAGGAAGGAAAGCTTAGAAGTTGGCTCCAAAGAAGAAATCGCGTTACACTAGGTCAAATCCTGACCCTAATCCCCCAATTATCTTTGAAAACCCCAATTTAATCCCCAAAATCTTAAAGAAACAAGAGCAGCTAAGGGAGCTCTCAGATTCAGATACTGAACCAAATCAGCAGAGCTATATTCCCACTCCTGTCAAAGCATCAGTTCATCCTCACCCTACCCCAACTTATCCTAACTCTTCATCCACCTCCCAAGGTAGTTTTCCCACTCCCCCATCCCCAAGACACCTCACTCCTGTTATCCCTGTTGTCCCAGCTGTCCCACTCCTTCTTGCTGCCCCTTTTGTCCCTGAAAATATGGCTAGATATGCACCTTTAGTCCTACCTGCAAATCCAGGGGCAATGCCCCAAGACTATCAAGGGAAAATCACTTACTCTGATGGAACTGGCACTTACACTGCCCAGCAACACACCAAGAGGTTGCAAGACTATTTTGAGAACTATGAGATAGATGATGAGGATGTAAGAATAAATTTTTTTGTGCAAAGTTTGACAGGGGATGTAAGGAATTGGTTCAGGTGTCTGGCTGCAAACTCTATAGTCAATCCTGATGCCTTATACCTAAGTTTTTTAAACAGGTGGGAAAATAAGAAAGACCCCCTCCACATACTAACAGAGTATGATAATTTGAAAAGGGGCCCAGAAGAGAGAGTTCAAGACTACTGTGCTAGGTTCAACAATGTATATAATGCTATCCCTAAAAACTTGAGACCTCCTCCTGATCTAGCCTTGATCAAATTTCCTGATGGATTTGACCCAAACATAGCATATCAATTAAGAAAAAGAGCACCTCCAAGTCTTGCAGACATGCAGAATATAGCTGTAAGTGTAGAGGCAAACCTGATTGCCAAGAGACCCAGAGCAAAAAATGAGAGAAGAATAACTTTCAAAGAAGAACCCTCAACCTTTGACCAAAAACTAGATGCAATCATGAAGGGTATGGAGAGGTTGGGAGATAGAGTTGAAAACATGGAGAGAAAGTCCTCTTGGGAAGGACAAACAAGCAACACAACTAGGAAACCCAATTTTAGGAAAAACCAAAACTCAAATACTGGGAGAACTAGTCCTCATCAGAACATTAGACCTCCATTTCAAGAAAATTATGCAGAGGCCTCAACCACTAGTGAACAAATAGAAGATCCCCACATCAATTTAATGGGTCTGGACAGTGAAGAACAAGTATTCTTAACACAAGATGATCAACAGGCCCAAGACTACAAACAGTTCCAAGAAAAATCTGGTGAATCATTTGATTTCAGAGAAGGGTATGACACAGCAGTCTAGGAAGTACACAAACAATACAAGCTAAGGAGTAGAACCATAGATATACCTGACAATACCAAACAGACACACACCAAACTGCCCAAGAAAACTAGCGATAAAGCTGCCTTAGCAGAGTCCTTAGATAAAAAACCCCACAAAGAGGTTACAATGGAAGATGTACCTGATATACAGCCCCCAGTAAAACATACACCCACATCACTTCTTCCAACAAAAATTTTGGGCAAACCTATACAAAACAGAACTGACCCAAACATATCCCAAAACAACATGCCTGATCAGGACATGCTCACCCAAAATTCAGCAGAAAAGGAAAAATTTGCTGCTCAAAATGTAAAAGTTCAGATGGAAAAACCTTTCAATCTTGAAACAGAAATTGGAAAACTGAAATTTGCAATTCCTCTTTCTGAACTACCTAAACATGAGGTCTTCAGACAACAAATTAATAAATCATTGCAAGTACCAGAAAATAGGGATGCAGTTAACATTTTGGATGACCAACCAGAGCTGATTTTTGCCTCAGAAGTCAATGGAAAATCAGGGGATGGAGGAACTCCTCCATTCTATGTAAGCCTGAACATTCATGACAAAGTATTACACAATGCCATGTTTGACTCAGGGGCCTCTCATAACCTAATGCCCAAATTAGTAATGGAAAAACTTGGATTAGACATCACGAGACCCTATAAAGATTTATTTTCATTTGACTCCAGCCAGGTAAGATGTTTAGGCCTGATCAAAGACCTTTGTGTATCCCTAATCCAATATCCAACCAAAACAATTCTAATGGATGTAGTAGTGGCTGACATTCCACCTAAATATGGTATGCTCCTATGAAGATCTTGGGGTGCCAAACTCCAAGGATCTTTGCAACTAGACATGTCATATGCCACAGTTTCAGTCTTTGGCTAGCCAAAGAGACTGTACAGAGAGACACTCATGAAATATGTGGTCAGTAGCCAGGATAAACCCCAAAATTTCCGAATCTACTCCATCCATTCATATATGGACTCCTTCATACTATATAATGTTGATATATGCCCCAAAACTGAGCTCAAGCTCCTAGAAACAAAGGAAACCAGACATATGAATGAACAATCCATTGTTGCTGAACAAAATATCACTCATATCATTAAAACAACAGAATCTGCTGACATGTCACAAGAATCACCAAGACTAGACTTGCCCACTGAACAAATCAGTAAATCAATTGAAAATGAACAAGTCTGTAAAACAATTGAAACCAATACTGACCAAGAAACCTTGTGGTATTTATAATTTGATGGGTCAGTAAATAATCTTGGAGAAGGAGCATGGGTATGGATACACAATAATCAAAATGACCATGCTCTAGGTCATGCATATAGGCTTAACTTCAGATGCACAAATAACACGGCAGAATATGAAGCCCTCCTACTAGGTCTCAAACTGAATAAGAATCTAGGAGTGACCAAAGTCTCCATATTAGGAGATTCAAACCTGATTATCCAACAGATAAAGGGAAACTTTGTTACAAATGATCCCAGGCTGAGGTCTTATAGGTTGGCAGTAACAGACCTGCTCAACAAATTCCTAGAATATCAGCTCACCAAAATACCTAGGAACCACAACTTGCATGCTCACAGTCTGGCAACCTTTGCAAGTACCTGTAAGCTGCCTTTTGGGCCTAACCCCCAATTCACTGCTGAGATCAAACATAGGCCCTCTGTCCCACACAATGTAAATAATTGGCAAGTATTTGAGAATGACACTCAGATAAACAATTTTTTAACCATGAAAGAGGAATTATCAAACTTAAACATTGACACAAGCATTAAGGAGGATCAAAACCAAAAGAATGAACTAAACACCAGTATATCAGCTGAAACAACAGACCGGATATTACATCCTACAACCTTTGACCCTGCCAATTTTCAGAAACTAAAGATAACAGATCTTGATCAAATTAATGAGGAAGAAACAGAAGTAATTCAGTTAAAAGACAATTTCTTGCCTACAGGTCTTGCTCCTTTAGAAGACATCTTTGATTCAAATGATCTCTCTAAAAAACCAAAGATGCAACCCATCAATGAAGAAATAGAGGAGTGTAACATTGGGACAATTGAAAATCCCAAAATGATCAAGCTTTCTAGAACCTTACCTCCTCATAAGAAATTAGAATATATCAAATTGTTCAAAGACTTCCAGGATGTGTTTGCCTGGAGCTATGAGGACCTTAAGTCATATGATACCACAGTTATCCAGCACACAATACCCCTGAAAGAAAACCAAAAACCCTTTAAACAGAAACTGAGAAGAGTCAATCCAGTACTTCTTCCCCTAATAGAAAAGGAAGTAAAACGAATGTATGAAGCTGGCATAATTGCTCCCATAAGGTTTTCTGAATGGATTTCCAACCTTGTACCCACAAGAAAGAAAACTGGGGAAATAAGACTTTGTGTGGATCTGAGGAATTTAAACAAAGTCTCTCTCAAAGACCACTACCCCTTGCCAAAAATGTACCACATCTTACAAAGGGTAGTGGGAGCATCAAGGATTTCATTACTGGATGGCTTCTCAGGATTCAATCAAATCTTAGTCCACCCAGATGACCAAGATAAAACTGCCTTTACCACACCTTGGGAAACTTTTAAATATGTCAAAATGCCTTTTGGACTCAAGAATGCTGGAGCCACATTTCAAAGGGCAATGGATATAGCCTTTGCCAAAGAAATCCATGATTTCCTAGTCATATACCTCAATGATCTAACAACCTTCTCAAAATCAGACCAGGAGCATTTAAAACACCTCAGACAAGTGTTCTCAATTTGCAGAAAGTATGGAATTTCTTTAAACCCAAAGAAATCACTGTTTGGCCTGGAAGAAGGCAAACTCCTTGGTCATATAATTTCAAAAGATGGCATAAGAATTGACCCTGATAGGATTCAGGCTATACTGCAAGTCGCCCATCCAAGAAACATCAAGGAATTACAAGCCTTTTTGGGGAAGATCAATTTCTTAAGAAGATTTATTCCTAACTTAGCTGAGCTAATAAGATTGTTGAACAATATGCTCAAGAAAGATGCCAAGGTCAAATGGACAATTGAGGCTAAACAAGCCTTTGAAGAAATCAAGATAGCCCTGACAAAAACACCTGTGCTTACAAGCCCTAGCTTTGATAGAGACTTTATAATCTTCTCCTTTGCCTCTGAAAACACAATTGTTGTTGTCCTACTGCAAAAGGATGACTTGGGATGTGAAAAGCCTATTTCCTTTTTTAGTAGAGCCCTTAGGGATGCCCCACTCAAGTACAAAATCATGGAAAAGAAAGCATATGCCCTGGTAAAGGCAATAAAGGATTTCGGATTTTACATCCTATACTATCATATAATTTCATATGTACCTAATGCAGTAGTCAAAGATATCTTAACCCAAGAGGGAATGGAAGGCAAGAGCGGAAAATGGATTGCCAATATTCTGGAATATGATATAGAAATCCAACCAACAAAACTTATAAAAGGACAAGGTCTAGCTAAACTAATGACTGAGACTAACTTTGAAGCCCTTGACATAAATGAACTGGATAACGAACAGGAGATGGTGACTCCACAGATCAATCAAGCCTTTCTACAATCACCTTGGTATGCTGACATATGTTTTGTATTACTAAACCTGCAAGCTCCTCCAGGGTTATCCAGAACCAAGAACAGATTTCTAAAACTAAAGGTTGCAAAATTTTGTATCATAGATAATGTTTTATTTTGGAAAAATCATGAAGGTGTCCTGCTCAACTGCCTGACTTCAGATGAAGTTGATAAGGTCCTTAGAGAATTTCATGCAGGAGACTATGGAGGGCACTTATATTGGAAATCCACAGCTGACAAAATACTGAGGGCTAGATTTTATTGGCCCTCCCTGTTTACTGATTCAAAAAAGTTTGTAATGTCATGTCATAAATGTCAGATCTTTGAAGGGAAGAAAAAGTTATTCCCCTTACCCCTCAGGCCCATTTCAACTGAAAAACCATTTCAACAATGGGGCTTAGATTTCATTGGAGAAATTCACCCTTCATCCTCAGGCATGCATAGATGGATCTTGACAGCTACTAATTACTTCACCAAGTGGATAGAGGCTATACCTTGTAGACAAGGAAATGATTCAATTATCATACAATTCCTAGAAACCAATATCTTGTCCAGATTTGGTTGCCCAAAGAAAATCATAACAGATAATGCAGCTGCCTTTAAATCCAAGAGAATGATCAGCTTCTGTCACAAATATCATATCACCCTAGGTCACTTAACAGCCTATTACCCTCAGGGAAATGGCCTAGCTGAGTCCTCCAATAAAAGCCTAATCAACATCATTAAAAAGGTCTTGGAGGAGAACAAAAAGAATTGGCATAAGAAGCTGGTAAATGCACTATGGGCAGATAGGTTGACCACAAAAAGATCTATTGGTACTAGCCCATATGAGTTGGTATATGGTCTGGAAGCTGTGTTCCCATCATCCCTTGGGATCCCTGTCACAAATTGCTGCAAGAAATACAGGCTGAACCCAATGATATCCAGACAAGGATCAATCAGACAATTCACTTACAACAAACAAGGGAAGAAGTGTATCGTAGAACCCAGGTTCTACAGGAAAATCTTAAAAAGGTGTTTGACAAAAGAACAAAGGCTGAGGACTTTTTCTTAGGTAACAAAGTATCGAAATGGAATTCTAGGAGGGAAGACAAAGGAAATCATGGCAAGTTTGACTTTCTGTGGAAAGGGCCATTTGTAATTCAAGCTGTGCAAGGTAACAATACCTTCTTTCTCAAGAGTCTAGATGAGTCAAAAAATGATGAAGTCCCAGTGAATGGGAGAATGCTCAAGCACTACCATGATACATAAGCATAGGATGGCCCCATATTGTACATAAATGTCTATATTTTCAAGTACTTTTTTCCTTTTTTACAGTAGATATATAGAAGAGCAACTACAACAGATTTTTTGAAGAATGATCAGCAAAACCACATCAAGATGACATAGATACTAGAGAAAGCTCAGAAGAACAGAAATGAGCAAGGTCTTCAAAACAGAAAACCAATGATAGGCAGTGATACAGGCTAGCAAGTCATGAAATATTTATTGTTGTTCTAAAGAGGTCATGAAACACTGCATACCATCTCACTAACTGCAGATCAAAGGTGGCGATACTAGAGAAAATTCACTACAGTGAGAGGAAGAAAATAAGGCCATCTGACCTGCTGTTCTTGGCTTTCCACCAGGAAAAGCCATCCCCAAGTGGAGCCACCGTTAGGTTCCTATACCAATAGGTTCCATCTTTCATGTTTGACAGTGGAAGGGCTAAATATGTTCATCATTGCAGGCTGCAAAGGTTCCATATTTTGAGTACATGCTACAAAAATTAAAAAATTATAAGAGGGTATGCCTTAAAAGAATAATCAAAAGGCAAGAAAATCAAATGGTCAAGAGAAAAGTGAAAATGAACCCCAAACTAAAGACCAGGAAAGTGGCCAGTCAAAATGCCACTACTAGCTTATTTGGCAGTGTCATTTTATGCAAATATTGCTGCTAATCACACTTGATGGATGGCCCAACAATCTAAACTGGACCATGCCATGGTTAAATTGCTTGCTGCAGAATAGAGAATGTTCCCTGACCAAAAAGCTCAAGCTTGGCAGATGACTAGCTAGGTAGAGAAATAAAGGTGCCCAACTGCTTAATCTGGGGCCCTGGAAGAAATAAGGGTAGGTTTTAGATAGGAGGGCAGTCAAAAGAAAAAGAGGAAAATCAGGGTCTGCTAACTCAAGTGCACCCACTTTAATGAAGAAAAAATGTTAGGATTACTAGGATGGGTAAGTAGTGCAAGGTTACAGAAATGGAGAGCCATCACCAATTGGCCTATTAAGTGCAAAAACTTATGCCACTCAGGGTATTGGCCTCAAAGACAAAGAGTGGAGGACAAGCATTGGAAGCATGTCTAACTTCCCCATTTTCCCCCAAACTTCATTTTACTAACACTCCCAAGGGCCTTGAAATCTGCTCAGGTGTCCAGTTCCACTTCATTGCATCACAAAATACTTGATCAAGCCATGAAGTTCAAACATGAAAAGAAGCCACATTTTTTGTGTAAAACATCTTTTTCATCATTTCATGTATCCTCAAAATCCTAAGTTAAGTTTTACCTATTATAACTTAGCTTTACCCCTTCATTCACCTCACAAACCATATTAACCACTAATATATTATTTAGGTCCCTAATTCCCCCCTTTTTCCTAATTCTATTAAAATCTATGAAAATTTCCCAAAACATATCTATAACTACCCTCCCCCTAGCACTATAGCTATATACCCCTTCCTTGGGAAATATTAACCCCTCAAGGGTTAGTATTAACCCTCAATCATCCCGAAACTATGGGTTTTGGCAAAAAACCATGGTTAAAAGTCAAAAAAATCAAAATCCCCGCCCTTTCTAGAACCCTTTACACCTTTCCGCACTCTAAATTGTGTTTGTAATGTTTTTATTATTATTATTAAAACATTAATAAATGCAAAAACCCAAAACCTAAAGTTCCTACCCCCCGCGCCCGATGTTAATTAAATTAATTAATTTATTGGGGCGGGTCCCCATTGCATTTAACACGCCGTCACCTCGCGATTGCTTCCCACCGCACGATCTTCCGCCCCGCCCATCCAACGGTGGGTGGTCGATATTGCAGCGAACCTGCCCGACCTTTTGTGTCCGGGGGATGGGCGGTATTGCCGCCGTACCCCCGCCACGCGTCAGGCGCTCGCGGTGTTCGCTGCCCCC
>APFE030214671.1:132138-150743 GCA_000404065.3 Pinus taeda
CGCGTCCAAACCGCTTACTGCCCTAGACCCCTCCGGGGAGACCGCTTACCACCTTCCCCCCGCGCTGACGTCACACCCCCGTCAGCATGACGTCACACTGCCTTGCCGCCACCAAGCCTCCACGTCGCCCATGACCACCGTGTCACCTTGTCCACCCTGCCACCGTGTCACTGCCACCTGGGCACCCACGTCAGTTGCCACGTCACCCGTCCGTACCCGGGCCCATGATGACGTCAGCATGACGTCATCACAAAAAGGCACCAATATGCCAAAAATTCATAAAAAGTCGTCAATTTACCGTTATTTCGCATTGTTTTCTACGACTTCTGGAGCTCCTCTACATGCAAAATTCTACCTACAATGGTCAAAAATCAAAAGCTACCCACCAAAGTTGCTGCCGCCTCCATTATCAACCCAAGTACCTGCAATTCCTCCAATTCGACTGGTGAAAACGCCTCCTACGCCATTAAAACCAGGTATTTGCCGCAGGCATCCTCTTTTATCCACTTTTCTCCTTTGCAATCCTACTTTCCTGCATAAAGAAGTCAGTCAAAAGACCCACATTGTTAAATTCACCACTGAAATCTACTTAAAAAAGCCACTGAAACCCCTGCGCGACGAAAGTCTCGAAGAAACCCATGACCCTCTGTGAAATTCACCATTTTTCCACAAAGAGCAATTAAAGAAACTGAGCTACTGACTAGAAGACTGAATTAATAGTTCCCTCACCCCTGCTAAAGGAATTCTCTGCAAGTAACCAGCTAAGCAGCTCAAACACACTCTGGTTCTTCAAAACAGAGTGCTCCACAGATTCATTAAGCCTATAACAACCTCCTTGCACTGCCAAAATACTCACTGCAAACAGAGGTCAGTAAGCCATTTCCTCAGCATTTACATCAATCCTGAAACACAATAAGCATCCAGCTAAAAACAAGACAATGGCCACTCCAACTGCTCTGGATGTAGTGCCTATAAATCCACCTAACAGAGAACTAGAACCTATGCCACTGGTGGACAGTGATTCGCTCATCACAGACTTTGTGGCAGAGAGAAGCCACTTGCAAACATATTGCCAGCTAATAAACAGTCACTTGGACAATAGTGACCTGTATGGCATCTGGGAATCCAATCTGCCCACCTACTTCCTACCTTCTGTCAACATTTTTCCTGAAGTCATCCACCTCTCTGCAAAAAACTATGACCAGAAACTCAGGGTTGTGAAGTCTCCATCTGGGAGCATCCTCTTTTATATAACTCCAGATTCCATCAACGAGATGTTGAACTACAAGCAGAACCAGCTGCTATACCCCTTCTCCATGAACTATTTGCTAGATGAGGGCTCCAAACTCTCTAGCACATACATTGCTGCAATAGCCAGGAAATTCATGAAAGCAGACTACCAACCTTCTGGGCCACCTCCTTTTTCCTATGCAGATTTCAATGAGGTTGGCAAGCTACTGGTAGATATGCTGACCTCTGTGCTGGGGTTCACTACAAGTAAACATGTAGATCTAACTGTGCTGGTCATGCTCTCTGCATACAGCCTTGTGAAGCCCCCTGCTATGAAATACAATTATGCCAAATACATTGCCAATAAGATACATGATCAATTGACAAGACTGAAGAGGGAGACAATATTCAAATATTCCTCATACATTTATCACCTGTTCTTGTACTACCAAACAGATTGCTTCATTTGCTCAATCAAGAAGCTAGACTCACAGGGTGAGAGGAGGTCTGTGATCTTCTGGTCTTCAGTCTTCCACCAAGTCCAGAATTCCCCCTACTCATACTGTGAATTTATTGATCAGTTTGTATATCCAGTCACATGCCTCTTAAAGAGGACCCCTCCTATCAGATTGTCCAAGGATATGCAGAAAATCTTGCAGCTATCAAGGAGCTACAAAATTGGTGATTGGTACTTGTACCAAAACCACACTGTCATCAGAATTTATGGTTGTGAGCTCTATCCCTACAGGCTCCCAAAATATGTCCCTATGAGGCTATTTGCCCTGGAGTACTACAGATAGCTTATAAACTTTGATCTAACACACTTTCACAGTGCCAAGAAGAAAGCCAACCTAAAGTTCAGGGACCACCTAGGCCCATTTGTCATGAACAAAAAATATGGTTGGCAAGAAGCTGATCAAATACTAGGACAACAACTCAAACTCAAAAGAAGCTTCTGGTGGGTCCCTTATGACCCTGAAGGTTTCATCAGTGCCAGGAGGGTCAAATATAGGCTGCTAGCCTATAAGCATTGCCCAATCCCTCAAATACAACACTTTGCTAATCAAGATGAATGGGTGCCTGAATCGATAGTAGAGGAATTGACTCAGGAAGAAATAATGGAGCAGACTGTAAAGGACTTGGAAAAAACTCTTGACTTAGACTCCTGTCAACAGGTCTTGTTCAAGCAACCAGTCCAAGCAGGTGAAGGGACCTCTACTTCTCCAGCTGCACAGAACATCCAGCAAGCTCCAGCCATAACAACTACAGCAAAGGGAAAGGAGAAGATGGATGAACAACAATAGGTAGAGACAGGGCAGCCTAGCACATCAAAGGATCAGCAATCAGAGCAGGCCCCTCCATAGCAAACTGAACAAACTCAAAACCCAGTTTTGTAGACTCCTCTCAATGATGAGAGAGGGAAAAAGAGAGATAGAGAGGAGGTCACACCTCCAACAGGGTCATCAAAGCAACCAGAGGCCAAGAGGCCGAGGATAGACCCTGAAACCGAAGAAGGAGACATAAGTGAAGAACTGGCAGAAAGCCACAGCAAAGAAAGGCAAACAAGCCAACAGACTTCCACTAGCTCATTTCAGCTAGAACAGGCCCAGCAGCATACCATAGAGGTGTGCTCCTCCAAACAACAGGGCAAAAAACCAGCTACAGTCAAAGAAGGCATCAAAGAGATCAAGGCACAAAATGAGTTGTTAAGGGTGCATCTCTATGCGCAATTCCTTAATACAACCCCAGCCAAAAAGCAAAGATTAATGGCTGCCTATGATCTGAAGGAAGAAAAGATGATCTTCACTCATCTGAAGCCTAAAGTCCCACATCCAAAGACCACAACAAATTACCACAGGACAAACCTGGAGGTCTTTTCTAAAGACATACACCCCATGGATCAGATTGAGCTGCACAAACAAATTGGGGAGATGGTGTATGCAACACTTGCTGATAGGGAAATGCTGGCCCATCAGCTAAAGGAAGCCTTGAAAAACAAAAACAGGCAGCTTGATTTTGAAAGGTTGTCCTCCTCTGCAAAATACAATAGAATAAAGACTCTGGAGGACATAATTATCGATTTGGGACATGATCCAAAGGACCCAAAGGGTGTTAGAGCCCTAAAGAAGAAAAAAGAGGATGATATTGCTGCACTGAGAAGACAAGCAAAATTTCCTCCTACCATTCATCCTGAAATAGCAGATCTTGCACAAGAAAAGCAGGTGGATGATGCTATGGAGCTGCTTCTAGTTATGAATCAAAGGATACTACAAATGGAGGCAGAATTAGAGAAATCTCTGCAGGACAAGCAAGGGGAATCAGCCTCCCAGCCCCCTCAAACTTCAACAAATCTTGAACCTGCCCCTCCAACACAAGCAGCAGCAGCCCCTCCTGCTATTCCAACACCTATTACAGCTACATCAGCTACAGGAGCAATAGTAGAGGCAACAGCAACAGCTGAATCCAGCATGGGCATGGAGGAGTTGATGAAGGCTGTTAAAGAGCTGGAAACTCAAGTCACTGAAATAAATATTGCCAAGGAAAAACTAGCCAAGCTGGAGGCCAGTTATGACAAATCAAAGATGACAGTGGCAGAAAAGCAAAGAGAAATAAAGGCCTTGGAGGCGAAAGTGAAAACTCTGGAAAAGAAGTTGATGCTAGGTAAAATCCTCGCTGAAATAAAGAAGATTATTTGGGCCAAAATTGGCCAATCTATAGAGGACCAATGGAGGTCCATTCAGGAAATTTTTGAACAAGTGGAGCTAATAGATGTAGCTCATGTGGAGATTCAGAGAGCCAGGACAACCCTGGGAATAATGCCCGAGCAGGCCACCAAAATGATTCATTTCCTCAATAACCGCACTAGAGAGGAACTGGCTGCTCTACAAATAACTAACAGAACAGATACAATCCTCAGAGCCAAAAAGGTATTGACCTTAAGGAATTTTACTCAAACATTGGAGAGGAAGTGTGAGGAGATGAAGGCAGAGATAGATGAATTTAGAGCTAAAATGGCTATACTACAGGACAAAGGACTGCCAAGCCTGGTGACTGGCACAAGACAACTGCTGTCATATAATTAGTATATGACAAGGATCAAAAATTATGTTGAAAACCAGATCACTGCATCCAGCAGCTCCACAGAAGAAGCAGGGCCTCCCTCCGGGCAATCTCTCTATGACAAGCTGGAAAATCTGTTCTTTATTGAACATAAAATAAATCATCTGTTTGAAGTCCCTCCAAACTTTTACAGACATATAGAGGCATATGAAACAGTGGTAAAAATGAGGAGGCATCACCTACCCCCAGTTTATTGGTGGCAAGCAATGCTGGAGATTTTTCCCAGATGATTCCACTTTGCGATTTGCTTTTTTTTGAGAAAAGTCAAAATTTACAGGAGAGCAAACAGGTCAGCAGACAGGTCAATAGGCAGATCAGCATACAGGTACAACAAGCAGCCATACAGGTGACTCAGCAAGGCACCCAGACAGCAGGCTAAATTAACACAAAGTTAAAGGCACTACTACAGCCTACTTTCCAGAGCCATAAAGTGAAATCTGTCTCACAGAAAAATATCAGCTATCTCAGCATTAAATGTTGTATTTATGTTGTCATTTACTTTTTGTAAGAGAGTTGGTGGTGCAATTTATTGCACAATAACTTTGTACTGAGATATTTTATACCCTATTTTGTATATATATCCCCTCAGATAATGCATTGAGGGTCGGTTGTAGTGTAATTATTTCTGAAGAGCTCTGTTGTATTCTGGAGACTTTTTGATAATACAAATTGCTGATGGAGATTTCTGGTTCCAACGCTGTCTGAAGATGGATATGTAAAGCTCTGTTTTGTTGCAGAATTCCTGTGTCATTTGCTAAATCAATAAGTTTCTCTTAACTGTGTCTGTGTTTCCTGTGTAGGCCATAACTCTTATGCTTTCATAATCTTATTAAGTAGAGAAAAAGAATAGCCTAGGATTTGTTCTAAACACCCTATGCTCAATCTCTATTTCTAAATATGTTTTCTTCTAGATTAGCCATAGATATGAATCCTTAATTTCTCATGTCTGAACTTATCTTGTCATGGTGAATACTATTTAAGAATTCTTAACTGCTCTTAAGCAATACCTTCATGTTTCTTCGTTTAGCATAGTGAAAGATTCTTAACTTCCTTTCACTCATTAATTCCATAATCTCATCAACATATCTAATAAATTGTTTCACATATGCCTAACTTGCTCTGCAGCAACACTCTGTCTTCATAAATCCACTTTCAAAAGCACAAATACCCCAACTCCATTGCCCAATGGAACAAACTGTCCCATAATCTGTATCTCAGTTCTATCTGAATTCACCAACCCACCAAATTCAAACAAATAGTGCACCATAACTAGCCTAAAACATTCATCAACAAAGCTAAACTATGGAGAGAGAGCCCTCTCTGGTTACAGGTAGGCTAGGACCTGTAGCTAAAAGATTGGTCAGTGGTTACCTCGGCCGTATTCCCTTTAGGAAGCAGGGAACAACCTAAGTGATAACAAGAATATTGTTTTATTTTCACCAAAATGATAAAAAAAGAGAAAAGTACGTGTTTCTCTAATTACATTTATTCCTTCATTTTTTAAAATATATAATTGATCAAAATGTATAAAAAAAATTCATATACATGATAATCCAATACTTCCATTTTTTAACATGGATTAATATCTCTAATAAATTACAGTATAAAACAAAGGATGAATTAATAGAAGATCTAGATAAGAAATAAAAAACTTTCTTTTCTACACATATCTTAACCTAATGATCAAAAGAAATATATGCAAAAATCTCATCCACTAGAAATTACATTACTATTATAGCTTAGTTTGTTATTGAATATACAACAAAGGTTGATGATATGTATGTATAATTACCTATTATCTCATCAACTAGCGTTTTGACTTCTCTTTTTTATGGAAGTAGAATAATTTCAAGACACACCAATAAGGGGCCTATCGTAGTAAGAAAATGATTTCTTCCTTTTGGATTATCATTTCTACTCTGGAATTATCACTTTCATCCATTTCAGTCAAATATGGTTACTATAAATTAATTTCAATCACTTCCTCTTCCACTGCCCTATCCCTTCCTCTGACGTATCTCTTCCTCAAATTAGATTATCCATGCACTGTAAATTCTCTTCTGAGAATGATCAGAATAGAATTTTCCCATGTCATTATCACTTCAATCAACTTTAGTCTCAAATTTTTGGATAAATCAATTTCGATCATTCCATCTAGTGCCCTATCTCTTCCTTGGCGTATCACTTCTTTAACTTATATGATCCATGCACTATAAATTTCACTGTGAGAATGGTTAGAAGGAAAAACGGCTTTTCTATTTGTTTATGTTTGATTTTATATATAAATTTTAGTAGATTGTGTTGTTAAGGTTATAGTAGGTATGAGTATTATTTACTTTAACTTTTTGTATTAATTTTATATTGTCTTCTTTTTTCTTTTCCCTTTGGAGTGTTGTTTTCGAGAGTAATGCACATTTTAGTTATTTAAATTGGTTTATTTAATTTATCTTCTTTAAATAAAAAATTATTTTTTAAAATTGTTTATAGATGCAACATTTATATAATTTTTTATTTTTAATAATTATAATAAATTAAAATTTATTCCACTTTCTAAATGTGATACTCAATTCTCCAACTTCCTAAGATCCTCAATAGGGATATGCCATGTTGCATTTTCTTTAGCATGGATATTATAAGTATTAAGTAACCCTCGATCAGGAGCTAATTACCATCTTATTTCAGACTTCTTTCGAGACTTTTTTCTAAGTCTGAGAGCTCTGCTTCATTACTTCTAGTTCTTCCAAGCTTTCCTGCATAACTATGAAGAATGATTCTTGTGTTATCTCCATTAATGTTGAGATTTAAGAAACCTAATAGGGAATGGTCCTAGGAAGATGGGATGCTAGCCTTGGGACTCATTGAATTTCTAGGTGAAGTCAAGTTTTCAATGTGTTCAATATAGTTTTCTTTAAAAGAGGATAATCCCATTCCTAGGGGCTCTAAGATGTAAAGTTTCTTGGAGTTGTGTAAGAATTGTGTGTCACACCTCTTCCAAGGAGGAAGTGACTCTCTTAAATATATGAGCATTCATTTCTTTCCATAAATTCCAAGGAAGGAAGCTCGAAAGATGCTGCCAATCCCTATTGAAGAGAGCTGAAGTTCTCAATAGTTGCAGTGATAGAGTTTGGAATAAGATTCGATCATTGAAAGATAATAGAGGGTTAGTTCTAGATTTGTGAAGAGAACAAGAATCCCATAGAAATATGAATGATATCCTTAGCTTGAGACATACACAACAAATGGATTGAGAGAACAAGGAATCCTCTTCTTTGGAGCTTATACCAAGTGAGTCGTTTGTCTTTTAATAATAACCAAATAAAGAAATATATTTTTGGATATTTTTGTCTAATGCTTAAGCTTCCAAAAGTTCTTCCATATAGGGTTAGACTCATCCATAATAATGGTAGATAAGATTCTACATGCCTCTTTAAGGTTGAAGACTTCGTATGGACCATAGTCCAATCATAATACATCTTGGTCTATTCTGACCACTATATTCCTGGTTGCAAGTTCTTTTTGTAAGAGTTGTCACTCTGCTGCATAGTTTGTACCATTGAATAAAGTTTTGGACTTCAAAGAGTGCCAAGGTGGGTACATATTGCTAGCATCCCAATAGTGTGCCACTAATGTTAAACCCATCTGCTAAAGATGATGATGAAATTGGAGGGAGTTTGGTAGAATGGCAGGTTTGTGCCATTGATTCCAGGATTCCTCCTAGATGAGTGATGTCTTCCCATCATGAACCTCTCAAAATCTATGGTCTTGAATGAGAGACTTTTTTTTTCTAGGCTTCATTCTAGAAATACAATCCCCTGGGACCTTCGGGCATGGGGATGATTTGAGAGAAGGTGAATCCTAGGGTGTATTTATAGGAACAAATTCTTCTCCACGTTGTTGAAAGGTTATTTAGTCAACACCACCAATGTTTTTCATTAAGTTATTTTCTTAGTATTTTTCGGTCCCTTAATCCTAGCCCCCTTTCTATTTTGGGATGACATCAATTTCTTTAGGCCGCGAGGGCCCATTTTTTCTCCAAAGTGGCTCTTCCACATAGAAAATACATTTGAAGGTTCCATAGCTTGGTGAGGATGATTTTTATGGCTGCAAGTGTAGAAAGAAGATAGGAAGGAATGGATTGAAAGACAAATTTTAATAAGGTGAAATGGATAGAAAAATTGAGGGCTCAAAAACTCGAGTTAGATAATTTGGATTCATGTTTCAGTAGGAGCCCCTCCCAAATTAGGTAGTAGAGTGAATTGGAGGTAAGAGGATCCATGATATATTTGGCTGGAAGGGAACTCTTTTGAAAGCCAACAATATGAGAGATATGAAGTTGGACAACCATTGGAGTGTTAGAGAAGAAGATATGAGATTTTCCCTTGTCGATTTTAGTTTGAGAGGTGACACTAAAATTGTCCAGGATTTCTTTGAAGACTAGAGCATCTTTGATGGTTGGTAAATGCATAAGCAATATATCATGCATGAAATTTTGATGTGTGGATTGATGTTGAGGTGTTCCTAGAGGAATACCCTTAAGACGTTGGTGTTATGTTTCCCGTTTAATTGAAAGACTTCAAACCTCCACTACAAATAAGAAGATGTAAGGGGATATCATATCACCTTGCTTGATGCCTTTATAGGGAGTGAAGGTGGGGGATGGAGAGTGATTAAGCATAATAGAGAAGAAGGTTTTTATAGATGAGAGACATGACCTAGGATATCCATTTTCATTGAAGCCATAAGCCCTGGATACATGATAAATAAATTGCCAACTTACCTTATTGAATGCCTTGGACATATCAAGCATCATCATCATCCATGGCTTCCTCGATGTGTGAAGAGAGTGAAGGTTCTCATGAGCTAGAATAATACTATCAAGTATTTGACGACACTCTACGTATCCTATCTACTACAGGGAGATAAAACCTGGGAGAAGAGGCTTGAGCCTCTTTGCCGTCATTTTTTAGATTATCTTGTAAATTGCATTACATAACATAATTGGATGATAATTTACTCGAGAAGAGGCCATGGTAAATTTCGGCATGACAAAGATGAAATTTGCATCAAAGGTCGAGAGTAAGGAGGGTGTTTTCCTAGAGTCTTCCACTACATGCAATACATCACCACCGACAATCTTCCAATCTACTTGAATTTTATTATTGTGAAGCCATAGAGCCCTATGGTCTTGCCCCTACGCGAATTCATGACTAGTTCCTATACCTCTTGGAAAGTAATTTATTTTAAGATAATTTCATTTTGTTTTGATGTGACTAATTTTATAATATGTTGAGTGATTGTTTTGAATATCAACCCTCTTTTCTGGGATAAGCTCTGTAAGAAGTGATTGGAAATGTCGAGAGAGGACTTGAGCCATGTGTTGATGGTCCTTTATGAATTTATTGTTTTGGGTACTGAGGCGATTAATATTATTTTGGAGCTAGAAATTTGCCATCGACATGTGGAAGAATTCGAAATTGCGCTCCCCCTCAAGCCATTTTACCCATGATTTCTGCTTATAAAGAATTCCTTATTGGGCCATTATTTCTTCTAGTCAGTGATGTAGAGGAGTTTCCTTTTCTTTCATATACTTTGATATCCTTTTAGTTATTATTGTTTGTTGGAATAGTTTCATTTCTTCTTCAAGTTTGAGTTTGTCTGGGAAAATGTCACCGAAGCCTTCGTTGTTCCATGTTTTCATCTTGTTGTTCATAAATCAAAGTTGTTGTTTGAATCTATACATGAAATTCCATTGGACATAAGTTGACTCCTTCCACCGTGATTCCAAAGTGGATGAAAAATTGTGATGTCTTAGCCATAAGGATTCAAATCTCAATGGCTTATTGCAGGGTATTGAATTCAAACATAATTGAAACTCAATGGGCTAATGATTTTATCCATAGTCGGACATTATATTGGCTTGAACATTGGTTCAAGACATGAGTAGAGATTAAGAGATGACATAGCGATCTAGCCTAGAGTTAATCTCATGAGAACCTCCTCTTTTGTTGTTCCATTTATAGATTCCATTATTCACCTTAATATCTACGAGGTTGTAGTTGTCAATGAGTGAGTTAAAAATTTAGGTCTCTTCATCCAACTTTCTATTTCATGCCTTCTTTTCCTACAAGCATCTAATCATATTGAAGTATCCCCTAATAATCCATTGGTTTTGGTTTATGAGGCTAGCAATTGTCGACAAATGGTCTAGGAACAATATTTTGTCTTGGGAGATAGGGGGTCCATAAACACTTGATATGAAGGTTGACTGAGAGGATACTATTAACTGAATAAAGGATGTGGGCATTCGAGGAATGGAAAATGATTCCTTGGGAGTAACCATTTTGGGGTTCCATGGGATCACTAGACCTCCAAAAGCCCCCATTCGACATTGATCTATAGACTGACTATTCTTCCGGAAGATATTTATTAGTTTTGCTAGATGCCACTGAGTACATTTTGTTTCTTGCAACAATAGAATATTAAGCTCTTCTTTGGATATCTAGTTTCTTAGGAGCTGGCATTTGGATTTGTCGTTTAGATCTCTAATATTCCAGGTAATGAACGTCATCATTGATATTTTGGGATAGAGGGAAATATGGAGGTCATGGGTTTTACTATGCCCGTATTGGCTAGAAATTAACTCAAATCTTGAAGTAGTTGGCTATTTGTTTTTCTACCTTTCTTCTTTGTCTTTTTTGCAGAGAGAGAGTAGTCCTAAGGGGGATTACATTTTATTCCTTACAATGAGAATGCGGAGGAGGGTGAGAGGTGATTACCTGATCTGATTTCTCTATCAAAGAGCATATCTTAATGATGAATGTAATCTCTTGCAATAAGCTGGATGGGTTACTCTAGGGTGGCGTCTCAATCTTTTCTTTATCATTCCTCTACAATGTTTTGTATGTTCATTTTCTGCAGCTCTAGATTTGGAAGGTATTCTTCCTCCGTTAGGGATGGTTGCTCTTCTTGAACAATTTTTCCTTCTATGAATAAATCCAATGATGGCATAACCAAGACTTAATGGTATTTTCTTGATTGTCCTTTTGAAGTATGGTTCATCGGAGATGCCGCCTTTGTTGCTTCATGGTCTAGTGTGTTTTCCCCTTCAAATTGTTGCAAGGTTGTATACCTATTTTCTTGTTGATTAATTTGATGAGGTGCATTGTTGTAATGACTTTGGGTTGACCTTCTTTTTCAAACTATCATTGTGAAGCCATCTTCTTATGCAAATTGATTAACTGAGTGGTTGCTTTCATTCGCTTGTGTATTTTTATTTGGACAATCTCTAAAGAGGTGATCTTATGCATGAAAATGATGACAACAAAAGGGAATTTGTTCATATTCTATAGATTTCTCCGAGAAATTTTCTTCAAAACTAAAGTGGTTTCATGTTGATAAAGGATTGGTCAAGTCCATATATACACATAATGGGGCATAGGACGTCTATCTCCCAACATTTGTAATATCTAAAATAATTACAAGCTTCCCCAACATGATTCATATGAGGGATGGGATTTCATCAATATCCCAATGCTCTTGGGATAATGAGTATAATCTAATACATACTCGAAGAGATATAAAGTTTTGTTTTTCTCGGTTAAATCTCAGCACCTAGGGCTTCATGAAGAGGCCTCTTGATTTCATAAAAATGGGTCGCCTTATAGAATGTTATCACAATCTGAGGTATTATTGAGGATGACCGTAAAGAAACCCCTAAAACTCATTTTTAGTTCTGCCTCCCCTTTTATTTTCCAGTTCTTATGTAGCTAATTGAGGAGGAGGCACTTCGAAGGCCATGGGACAATAAATTTTCAAGGTAAATCTTGCTCTTCCATTCTTTCTACCCTAGTCCCCCATTTTTTTGGAGGTATCTCTAGTAGAGGAATATATTGAGATTGTTGATGACAAGGCCTTGGTTTCCACTTCACATTGGCTTTCTAATTGATAGTTGTACATGTAGACTATCATTGTATTTTCCCTGCAGTGACAAAGGTATTTCCCAATTGTTCAAAAGAATTATTGGTAGTTTTTCATTCATTTTGTTGATGTGATTGATTGGTTACCTCTATTTGAAATAGAGGCCTTCTCCCCCACCCCATGGGGGTGCCATGTGATTGAGTCAGAGTCTGTGAGATCCGACATGCTCGGAACCCTAGCTACAAACAATATATTTACCAATTCTAGTTTCTATTATTATAGTTCTATAATATAAACAAATATTACTTTAAATGAGATATGTTTTTTTTTTTGCATGTGCTATTATAAACAATGGTATTGTAACAAAGTCTATTTACAAGTTAAGAATTCCCGAAATAAAATAGGGATAAATGTCAATGAATAAGAATCTTCTTCCATGATTATATCAATCATTTTTATGGTTAATAATGAAAACGATAATTTAAAATAAAATTATAATTTTGTTAGTTTTATGAAAAAATTATTTGATAAATTTTCATTTTAGAAACTTTCTTAATATACTTCTCACTATCAATTTGTAACTTCTATTTTTGTATTAGTTACTAGCTTTTTTGCTTTTAGTTTTATTTTGTTTTGTATTATCCCTTTTTCTATTATTTCCAAATTTTCATGAATTATAGTTTTTTCTTCATATTTTCAATTTAAAATGACAAATTTTAAAGAGGAAAAAATAATTTAAAAAAGAGTTTGCAATAATTTTTGATTTTTTACCTTTTGTTTTATTACATTATAATATTACTTATATGTTTTATTTTATCTTTTTCTATGTTTTTTCTCTCATTTATAATTTCAATTCCACTAATCTTAAAATATTTTTTTAGTTTAATTTGACTTTATTTTTTTCCCTTCACTTATCTATAATTTTCTATAGGAGAAACAACAACTATCTATCTTGTTTATTTTAAATTTCATGGAAACACTACCACTGAACAATTAATCTAGAGAGATCCACAACTAGAAAAAGATTACTAAATACTATAAATTGATTCCCACGTCATTGTACAAATTGAAAAAATTACTAAATACTATATATTCATTCCTACGCCATTGTACAAAAACTTGAAAAGGATTATTGAATACTATGAATTCATTCCCACGTCATTTCACAATCCATTGCAGATTTATGTAATACACCAATGGATGCATTAATCAATGGAACTTCTATTGGATTCACTACTTTCTTACTCAAACATGGCGGCTAATGTAATAAAGTATTTTACAATTCCTAGCTTTTGAAAACTAAAGAACAATCTATAATAAAAAGGAGAAAGAATTTTGAGGCAAAGAGGCAAGATTTACATGTGGCTTCTGCAATTGTAGCTCCACCTACCATTCCTGGTTCTTCTTCTGTTAACAAAGGGCATGAAGCATAGGAGAAGAGTGAAAATTTTATATGCAGATAACATTAATATCTGGTTTCTTTAATTAAAGGTCTAGACCCTGATATTCCCACACTTTGGGTCACGAGATAAATTGGAAAACCTTAGAAAACAGTTGTCCCCACATACTTCTTCATCTCTCAATAAATTACTATTATTTATGCTATACACCAACAGTAGTTCTTATGGGCTTGAATAGTTTAAAGGATAATTAATATTTTTTTTTTATTGTAGGAAGGGTTTCAATGCTCCTTTCAAGGCGGATGGCTCCTCTGTTCGAAACCCACAAGCCCCATCAGAAGGACCTGAAGCTCAAGTTGTGAGGTCACCTCGGGCTTGTGCAGTGAGCTTCTTGATAAAAATCAGACTTCAATTGAAAAAGAAGGAGTTGCAGCTCACAGGTGAGTACTGCACCTGCAGACTGCACTCAAACAAAGAGAACTCTCTCCGTACACTCTACATTCATCAAATAGTAATTACATCATTAAATACATTACTAGAGATAAGGAAGTTGCAATTAAACTCCTAAACTCTAGGAACAAATCCTAAACTAAGGAGATATGTTACAACTGTGTAACCATTTCTCCATTAATACAAAATAATATTAATTATTTTCAACTCCCCCCCTTAATGGAGAAAGGATTATCCTGAACTCCTAACATCCCTCTAAACAATTCAAACTTTACACGCACAAGAGGCTTAGTAAAAATATCAGCCATGTTATCACAAGTTTTACAATATTAAACACATATCTCTTTTGACTGTAGTTTCTCTCAAACAAAATGAAATTGAGTAGCGATATGCTTGGTATTTTTATGAAAGATTGGATTCTATTCAAGCTTGATGGTACTCTGGTTGTTAGTTTTGATAATAGTTGATTCTTTCTACTGTAATGGTGTTGCTGCTGATCTGCACTGCTCCATTTTGAACCTTTCCAGCAAGCTTCTGGCATACTTCCCTTGAGTAAGAAAAGTTTGTCCAGTGCCTTCCCATACCTCCAATCCCAAGCAATAATGAAGGTTTCCAAGATCTTTCATCTCAAACACTTGTGACATCTGTTGTTTGATTTCTTTGATCAAATTGTTAGCATTCCTTGTTATGATCATATCATCTTCATACAAAGAAATCAAAATAATTTGTCTTTGTTTATTATACTTGGTATACAGATTTGGATCATTCAAGCTCCTATGAAAGCCAAGCTGTACAAAAAAAGAGTCAATTTTCTCATACCACAACCTGGGTGCCTGTTTTAAACCATAAAGTGCCTTTTCCACAAAACCTTCAGGCTGTACTAAATAAATTTCTTCCTTCAAGTCACCATTCAGAAATGCAGACTTAACATCTCGGTGGTGTAGCTGCAATTTGTGTTTTGTTGCTAAGGAAACTAGCATTCTAATGGTGTTTAATTTGGCTACAGGAGAAAAGGTGTCATCGAAATCTATTCCCTCTTGTTGTGAGTAACCCTTTGCTACCAGTCTAGCTTTAAGTTTCTCTATACTACCATCTGCATTTATTTTTGGTTTATACATCCATTTGCATCCTATGGGGGTTTTACCTTCAGGGAATTCAACCAAAACCCAAGTATGGTTTCTGTTTATTGATTCTATTTCCTCATACATTACAGCCCTCCATGCATTAAATCTACTTGCTTCCTCATAATTTGCAGGCTCTACAATGTTTAAAAACTTTGACATTAATTCATAGTCTTTCAATTTAGAAGGTAATTGAGTCTTCCTACTTGATCTCCTTGGTAGGGGACTTACCTCAAATCTGTTTATTTCACCATTTTCTGGGCTTGCATCCTTGATTACATTACCTGTTACTTCTTCTTCTTGTTTCTGCTCCTGCTGTTCATCTTCCTCACTATTTTCTCCATTAGCAATGGAATGTGCCAATCACTATTACTGTCATCCTTTTCTTCTTCAACTTGTTCATGAAATATGACATCTCTGCTTGCAAAACCCATGTGAGTCACAGGATTAAATAACTTATATGCCTTGAACTCAGTGCCATATCCAACAAACATACATATCAGGGCTTTGGGATCTAACTTCTTCCTACAAGATTTTGACCCAAATATTCTTAAGTGACTCACTGCTAGTTTGAATCCAAACAATGCTCCATTCACCATTTGCTGCACACTCTTTCCTTCACGGCAATCACGCTAGATAAACCATAAAGGCTTTGCAGGTTGTAAAGAAATATCGTGTCCCTTCACTCTGCCATAAAGATCTTGTGCAAGCTCAACAGCAAAGGATAGTCGAGATATATCTGCTTCACGGACCGTTTCAGGTAGATTGTAGATGAGAACAAAACTCATGATTATCGCTAGAGCAAATATCCGGTCATCATGGACATTTGATTTTCCAACGCTTTCAAAACCTTATGTATCAAGAAATAAAATAGATGTCCTCACTCCTCCAATGTCCATTTCCAGTGGTTGACCCCAAACCCAAATACCTTTTTCTTTCGTGTCACGCATACGCCCAACACCAAAACCTTCTTCACAAGAAAGAGATAGAAGCTGATTGAGAAGAAATGATTTTCCAGAATGGTATGGACCAATGACTGCAACTGATGCAATAGGAATTTCTAACCTCAAAATTGCATCTAGCCCACCCTTTGCAAGAATTAGTTTTCTATGCCCAGAGTTTGGCTCTATAATAGGTAGCGCTCGGTGATCATAGGAGCCTTCTCCTCCGTGCTGTGAAAGAGTAGATGAGCATCCTAACCAACATGTAGATGATAATAATAGCAGCAATGACCATACATGGTGATGCCCCCATGCCATTCTGCTTCATCCACTGCTCTCACGTCTGTCTACAATCCTAACTCAATTTCAAACCCACAAGCGCACTCAGGTCTCTCTGAGATCTAGCCTGCTAACTAGTTCCTGGGTCACGTTATCCACACAAATGCTCTAGGTCACATGAGATACCACACCACGCTTCCGTTGAACCACTCTGATCCTCTGATGAATAAGTCTTCAATGAGCCACAACCGGGCGAGTCTCATCTGCTGTCACCGAGCAGATCAGGAACTCCAATGCGCCACCACTAGGCAAATCTAATCTGCTGCCGCCCAACAGATCAAGAACTCCAATGTGCCACCACTGGGAAAATCCGATCTGCTGCCACTGAGCAGATTAGGAACTCCAATGTGCCACCACCAGGAAAATCCAATCTTCTGCCATCGAGCAGATCTAAAATTTCAAAGTGCCACCACTCGGCAAGGCCGATCTGCAAAAAATTGCACATTTTCCAAAGAGAAAGAGGTTGGTGCTCCTCGATCATGAAAGACCTGTGCCGAAAACAAAATCGACCCGTGTTTCGAAATTGGCGCGAGTAAGGCTTGACTTTCCGCGCCAATAGCAATTTATGGCGCACTGACACGACTATCACTTTCAAAACCACGCCAAATGGTGCGACTATTCCTTAATTAACAGTACCAATCCCTCCTTCGGCTCAAAGTAGCGCGAGTGTTCGCGACGAAACCGCGACAACCCTTTCTTCCACTCAGAGATGATCAGTCATATGAGACCTGTACTTCAGGTGTTACTGCAGTCCACCTGATTCTACGAATGCTTCTGTACACTCCTACCGCCACTACAGTTCTGTAATCAATGATGCATCCTAAAAAAAAAAAATTAAGGCTCTCCCTACTATGTGCTCTGATACCTAGATAAAAATCAGACTTGAATTGAAAAAGAAGGAGTTGTAGCTCACAAGTGAGTAATGCACCTGGAGACTACACTCAAACAAAGGGAACTCTCTCCGTATGCTCTACATTCATCAAATGAGTAATTACATCGTTAAATACATTACTAGAGATAAGGAAGTTGCAACTAAACTCCTAAACCTTAGGAACAAATCCTAAACTAAGAAGATACGTTACAACTCTGTAACCATTTCTCCATTAATACAAAATAATATTAATTATTTTCAACTCTTCTCAATAACTATCTCTCTTATTTTAGAAGTATTTTTTTGAAGATAAATCATTTAAATTGTGTGTAAGCTTTTGTTTATATTAATGTCTAGGTTTTATTTTAAATATTATTATTTGTTTATGTAGTTGAAAATATTGGTATTTGATTTTCTAATCTATTTCATTTCATGAGAGCTCTTGGCAATTGATGATATTGATATCTTATCTTCTAATCCATTTCACCTAGTAAAGAAGTTTTGTTGTACAATAGAAGTTTTGTTGCATATCTCTTGTGTTTAGTCCCCCACACACAATTACATTCATCTCTATATCAATTATGTACGATGCCCATAAACATTGTGGGAGACAAATGTTTGTACAAAATAAATTTCCTAGAATTCACATTTCATTCAAGTAAAATTATGTTTCTCAATATCTATTTGAACTAAGGGTGAAAGCATGTTAATGTGTATCACTTTTTCCCTTTTTGTGGCAAAGAAGTTTTATAAAAATAAATGGAGTTGGAATGTTTACTCTTAAATTTACAAAATCATCAAAAATTAGGTGATGGTAAAAGAAGACAAAACATGTCAATTTAAATTCAATTTCATGTCATATTTTTTCTAAAATTTAATATATATTTTGATCTAATGTATTCATTTTCTTTAAAAGATATCATTAATATTTTACATAAATTTTGAAGTACCTACAAAACTGAGACCCCCCATTTCTCGATTGATTTATGTTTTTTAATTCTAATTTCTTTAAGAGATGTGTTGTAAACATTCTAAAGATTGCTAAACAAATTTAAAAATAAAAAGTAAGCATATTTTTTAATTATTATTAAAATACTAGTAAAAAGGATCATCTTTTCGTATATATAACCACAACCCAAGAAACTACCCTTTCAAGTTTATAAAATCAATATTTTTTAATAGAAATTTGAAAATAACATATAACGAAATGTTAAAA
>APFE030214671.1:150912-169468 GCA_000404065.3 Pinus taeda
TATATATATTTAAAGAGTTTTAGCATTTCATTTAACTTTACATAAAGTTATTTATATTTTGTGAGTGATTAACCATAGTTTTTACCAATATTTACTATTAGTTGACTTATATGCAAATTTAGTATTTACTTTTTATAACATTATTTATATTTTCTAAACCCATTCAATAGGTTCACTATAGCTTTTACCAAAATTTATTGTGAGTTAGCTTTGTTACAAATTTAGCATTTATTTTTTATAATTAAGAAGTATGAAAGTCAACTCATTTAGTTGATATTTTTATATTATTTTGTTTTTTTATCCTTTTTCATTTGAGTACTTTTTTGCTTTTGCCATATAATGAGACACATTAGCATGTTTTTACCCCTAAACATTGTCAATGAAATAAATTTGTAGAGTTTCATTACAACCAATGAAGTAGGGTATTCAAATACCAAAAACAGCCATTTTAGCAGAACATTTTCACTTTCATATTTATTTTTTCATCAAACATTTAATTGATCAGTTAATAGTTAGTAGTCGAGACTCAAATTTAACTATATTTAAACTATGTGGCAAATTTTAACTACTATGAAATAATTGTTTTTATTATATCATTTTACAAATCAATATATATTTTAAACATGTAACTTCTCATATGAAAATTAGTTATTATAAAACATGGTCATAATTGATCTGAAACATTCTAAATTCTTCCCAAACTGGCGTTCTAAAAATTTTAAGCACTCTGAACTCTCTCCAACCATAGAACATATTCACTGTAAACAAGGGGATAAATAACACTGATACCATATTGCATACAAAACTTTTATATGATCATACTCATCATTGTTTACAAGTAACATTTGAGAAATATGGTCTTTAGCAATGGACATTTATTATAATATTAATCATGTTAAACAACTTTAAATATATCTTTTATGCTATACGCAACGAACATCCCTTCAAAGTTGAAGGTAAATATTTATATTTTCCAACCATCACTTACTATTAGTGAAGACATACAATCCCACACCTCCATGGCTTCTGCAGACTTTCCGCTGATTTTTCTAAGCTTATTTGGCTGAGAGTCTCAGTTTTCTAGTAGCCAAAATTGATACGCCCTTATTCATAAAATAATATAGTACAAAAATTTCAACAAAATTATCATAAATTTTATTAGGAACCATCCCAACTAGACGCTCTTTATCTTTTCTATACACGCCTCTAGTAAAACCTAGTATTTATATATCTAGTAAAACCTATTATTTGTATATCTCTCGATTCCCGTCAACGCTATGATGATAGGACATATATTTAACGTGTAGTGGATATATCATATATTTAACGTGTAGTGGATATATCATATTCAAGGGCACCTAGGTTTGTTGCCATGAATCTTGAGGTTCGCATAGTAGGGGCAGAGATCCTGGTTTCCATATGTACAAAGAGGGACGCACTACCATTGTCCCTCCTACCGTTTGGCACAGCATGTACCACAAGCTCTTAAACATATCTTATTGCGGGATGCTTCTTTGCACCTGTCCCCACATGCTGCATTAATCAATCAAAGAAACAAATAGTGATGCTAAGGATGAGTGTTGAATGCATAAGAACAAACCAAAACAGCTAGCAAACCATAACAACACCAATAAACACTAATGATCAGCTTGGAATTCAAAACAAAAACTAAAACATCAAGACAAATAACACCAAGAATTAAGACTGAAGATAAGCGTGGAAATAAAAGGTAAAACCTACAACCACAAATGCCTAATATAAGCCTTCAATTCACATGCTACTACACCAAAGGCACTTTTGATACATTTTTTTTAAGATAAGAGAATTTTTTTGTCTCAAAAACTCATTTTTTATTTTAGTTATTTTACATTAAAAATTAATATCAATTGATTTGTCTTAAATATAGATTTTAAGACAAAAAATAGGTTGAGACAAAAATATTTGAAGACAAAAATTGGTTGAGACAAAAATATTTTAAGACAAAAATTTATATTAAAGACAAAAATAGTTTAAGACAAAAATATTTTAACAAAAAAGTAGTTTGAGACAAAAATATTCTAAGGCAAAAATAATTTAAGACGAAAATATTTTGAGACAAAACTTTATATTTAAGACAAAAGTAGTTTAAGACAAAAATTTAAAGACAAAACTTTATATTTAAGACAAAAATAGTTTAAGACAAAATTATTTTAAGACAAAAACAATTTAAGACAAAATTATTTTAAGACAAAACTTTATATTTAAGACAAAAGTAATTTGAGACAAAAATCTAAAGACAAAACTTTATATTTAAGACAAAAATAATTTAAGACAAAATTATTTTAAGACAAAAACAATTTAAGACAAAATTATTTTAAGACAAAACTTTATATTTAACACAAAAGCATTTTGAGACAAAAATATTTTAAGACAAAACTTTATATTTAATACAATGACCACTTTAGATCAAACCTATGTTTAATATGATATTTCACTTCAAATGAAAATAGAGGGCAGCGTTGAGTTTCAGAGTGATCTGCACGCGCATTCTAAACTAGAGCTCCCACGCCCCTGCTTCCTCGGCCCCTGTGGCCCTCCACAGGCCCCTGCTTGGCAGCCCCTGCCGCTCGGCTCTCAATCCTTCCCCACACCCCCGTAGTCGGGCTCTGCCTCCCTCCTCCGGCGAGTGGTGCTGCTGGCACAGTGTCTGCATCTGGGTTTTTTTATCGCAGAGGAGCGTAGCCGCTACCATGAGTGCGCCTGCGGGTGGGGAGCCTTCTCCCACCCCACCAATCTCTTCAAAAGAAGCATTCATAATATTTCTCTCGCAGGAAGGAAAGAAACATTTGATTCCAGAAGTCGTGAAATTCATCAAAAAACTCGAGGAAATTCGTGAGATCGCCCTGCCAGAAGACCAACCGATAAAAATAACCCTAGCCGTGGCTGACAGAGGGTTGGTAGGACAATTTATGGGATGTTGGCCCTCTACAAAAGCAACAGATGACTGGATCCAATGCAATTGGAGGCCCTAGCTCGAAAATAATGTGATCTGCTATGTTGTCGGAAGAGGGTATTTCATTTTCTAGTTCACCTCCAAAGAAGATCGAGATTTGGTTTTCAGAAACGGTCCGTATTTTATGGGAAATCAGGGTTTGTATCTTAATAAGTGGACCCCCGACTTCGATCCCTCAATCGATACCCCTAAAGAGGTCCCAGTCTCGGTCCAACTTCCTAATCTTCTGATCCATTGTTGGAGCTATCACACCTTGCAGAAGATTGGAAATTGTCTAGGCCATTTCATTAACAAAGTAGATAACAAAGGCCAATATACCTGCACAAGAATATGGGTGGAAGTCGATCTAGAAACTGGACTGCCTGAAGCGGTAAAACTTACAGTCAGAGAATGGCATCACTATCAAAAATTGGATTACGAGCAACTGCCTTTCAAATGCAGAACGTGTCACGAACATGGAAACTTCCAACGAAATTGCCCAAAAGCTCCAACCAGGGACAAAGTGGATGAAGAAGGATGGAAAGAAATCAAAAAGGGCAAGGCAGTCCCAAAACCAACTAAGAAGAAAAATTCAGGGCCATTGGTGAAGCCTCGGCCTAAACCAAAAGCCAAAGAAGTTCCAAAAGGGGGTTCTTCCTCTGGGGTAAAGATAGATGCCATTGGAACCCAAGAGCAACTAGAAGACCTGTCGAGGAAAGTGAAAGAAGCAGAGGCAAAGTCAACTCTTCCTCCATCAGAGGATGAACAAGGGGAAAAATAAGAAAACGAGGAGCGCATCAGTCTGGGCTCCAATTCCGAGGGATATTCAGAAGATGAAGTCTCAGATTCAGATAACTCGCAAGTCACTCCTATCAAGTCGGCCAGGGGTCGAAAGTCCAAGAAGAAACAGAGAGAGGAACAAACTTATCTGGATGTTCTCCAAGGCTCTCAAACAACTCTCAAAGGAATGATGAATACCAGATCTAGGCGCAAGCATGGTGAGGCTCCAAAAGGAGCCACAACCTTCCAAGCTAGTAAATAATGAAATATGTCTCCTGGAATTGCAAAGGGTTAGGTAGCAGGTTGAAAGAAGAAGCTCTGAAAGACATTGTAAGGATGTACTCACGTGAAATCCTTCTCATCCAGGAGACAAAACTCGAGGACCTTCTACTCCTCCAAGCAAGCAAAGCATTCTGGCATAAATGCCAAGGGAGAGGAGTCAGCGCTAGAGGCACCTCTAGATGGATTGCCTCCTTTTGGGACAGCTCCAAATATGATCTCATTCCCGAAGAATGTTGCCCCCATTGGCTACTCACTCAGCTCCTCCATAAAGAATCTAGCCACCAAGTAAGTATGGTCAATCATTATTCTTCAGTCTTACCATCTGAGAAAAAAATTTGTTGGGACTCGCTCCAGTCCTATCTTTTCTTGCACAACCCAGAAAATATTATTATTGCAAGTGATCTGAATGTTACACTAGCTGCAGAAGAGAAAAAAGGGGGCTCGCTAGTCAGGGACCCAGCTAGAGAATGGGTTGAAGACTTCATTTTAGATTGGGAATTGGAGGATATCAAGCCCACATCTGTGAAATTCACCTGGTCAAACAAAAGCATAGGCCCTGGCCACATTGCTCCTCATCTGGCTAGATTTCTAGTCCAATCCTCCTTCTTGACTTGTGGTCTAATGGCCACCTCTAAAATTCTACCGAACTACACCTCTAACCATAAACCCATTCTGCTTGAGCTCTCCTTCGATGGAAATCTTGGCCCCATTCCCTTTAGATTCAGTTCTATATGGATTCATCAAGAAGGATTCCAGGAGGTGGTCTCCGAGGTCTGGAACCAGCAAGTTCATGAAGGATCCCCTTTCTTTTTATGGGAAGAAAAAATGAGGAGACTTAAAAGGGAGCTCAGGGAGTGGGCTAAAAGGTTGAAAATGCCCACCGACAATAGAAAGGAGATGCATGACAGTTTAGCAGGCCATCAATTAACAATGGTGAATTCCAATGTAACTCAAATCCTTCTTCAAAAAGAAGAAGAGCTGCAAAAAGATCTCCATAGAGCAAGTAGGGATGAAGAAGAGTTCTCGAGACAGAAGTCCAAAAATCTTTGGTTACACGCCGAAGACAAAAATACAAGCTACTTCGATAAGCAAGCAAAAGCACGCAAGCACTTCAAAACAGTAAATGAAATTCACTATCGAAACACTATGGTTAAAGATTCTGAAGGCATAAACCGAGCAGCCCACTCCTTCTTCAAAGATCTTTACTCTGCCCCAGAAGACCCTCCTATCAATTCTCAAGCCTATCCGATTGATCTTATTCCTCATTGTGTTCAAGATTCTGACAATATTATGTTGACTTCTCCGATCAGTATGAATGAGATTAAAAACTCTTTCGATTACATGGATCCAGATAAAGCCTCGAGCCCTCATGGGTTCACTGCAAGGTTCTACCTGACTTGCTGGCCTACAATTAAAAAATACCTTCTGAGAATGATCCGTAAATCTCAAACCTCCACCAAGATTGGAGGCAGTACCAACTCGGCCTTCCTTGCCTTGATTCTGAAAAACAAAGGCACCACCGATTTCAGCAGATTCAAGCCCATCTCTTTGTGTAATACAAGTTATAAGCTATTCCAAAAATAATAGCCAACCATATTAAGAAAATTCTGTCGGTCATCATCCCTGAAAACCAAGGAGGATTCATAAAAGGGATAAAGATTCTTGACAATATTGTGCTGGTGCAAGAAGCAATTCGTTCAAGCTGTCATTGGAAAGAGAAAGGCATGGTGATTAAGCTAGATTTGACAAATGCCTTTGAAAGGGTGAGACATGATTTCCTATTTTCTGTGATGGAGAAATTTGGGCTCTCAAAAGTTCTCATAACTTGGGTGAAAGCCTACATTCCCTCCCCTTGGATAGCGCCTTTGGTTAGAGGTCATTCAAGGGAATTTTTCCAGGCCTCAAGGGGGCTAAGACAAGGTTCCCCTTTGTCCCCGCTTCTTTACGCCATTCAAGCTTCAGTACTTAGCTTTGAGCTAGACTACTGTCAACAGATCCAAACTCTGCCAGGCCTGAGAATGGTTCACAATGTTAAAGACATAAATCATGCCCAGTTTGCTGATGATACATTATTTCTTGGAGGATCTAGCATAAATTCTTCTATAACCTTCAAGAAGGAGCTAGACATTTATAGGGAGAAGTTGGGCAGCAAGATTAACTATCTAAAAAGCATGATCTATGGCTGGAATTGCTCGATCAAAGATTTGACAGACATAACAAGGCTTTTAGAAATGGAAAAGAACCCTGACCTTAAAGTCATTTAAGTATCTTGGGATCGCAATATTCAAATCAAATCCTAAGGTAACTCACTGGATACCCCTACTAGACAAGCTAAAACTGAGAATACAAGCATGGGGAGCCTCACGGTTGAATAATGCTCGGAAGGTAATCCTTATGAAATTTGTTCTCATAAGTCCCCCAGTTTATCAGAACTCCATTCTACTAGCCCCTAAAACATTTATTAGTAATGTAGATGGTCTCCTGAGAAGATTTTTGTGGGAGGGAGGGAAAAATAATGAAAGAAGGCTCCATTTAGTTAATTGGGACACTATTAAGAAGCCATTCTTGGAAGGAGGTCTCCAAATGCGGGATCTGGCAGCCCTAAATCTTGCTCTGGGCTCCAAGCTCCTTTGTAACATTGTTTCTGGGAATCCTAGTTGGAGCAAGAGAGTTATGTGGAAAAATTATTTTCATGGGCAGCATTTGAGGTGCTTGGACCAGCCTCCTAAAATTTCCAAAGGATCACCAGTTTTCAGAGTCTGTCTCGCAACTTTGAAACTTTTTAGTCATAAGCTTTATTGGATCCTAGGTAATGGGAAAAAAATAAAAATCTGGGAAGATTCGATTCTTGGAGATCAACCCTTGAATCAGATGGCAGAACTGGAAAATATCAGAGCTTGGCTTCAGGCCAGCAATCTAGAAACCCTTTGGGACATCTCCAATTGGGCAAATGATGCACAAAGTATATGGGATGGTTGGAATTTGGGGGAGGTCCCTCATTGCATGGATGGTGAAGCCAATTTATTGTTGGATTTTCTCCAAGGAAAATCTCCCTTAAAGGCATCTTCTAAGGACAAAAGAGGGTGGAGTTCTCTTTCACGCTCTTACTCAGTAGCATAAGGTTACAAAGGTATGATGGCTGTCCCTAGCATCCCCATACAGCCAACTCAATGTAAATTTATTTTGTATTTTCCTTCTCTCCCCAAAATTGACATCTTTTGTTGGACACTAGCACATAAAAGTATCCTCACTAGAGATAACCTGAGGAAGCGTCGAATGGAAGGTCCCTCCAAGTGCCCCCTTTATGCATCGGATAAAGAAACAGCTAACTACGTGTTCTTATTGTGCCCCTTTACTCAAGAAGTTTGGAAGGGTGTCCTGATGTTAGCACCTCACAAAATAGAGCTTCCAGGAAATATTCACGACCTGCTAAGAAACTGGGCCAAGATATCACCATTCTATCTCTCCAAAAAAAGCCTTCTTAAGACTGGCTAGATGTGGATCCCGAAATTCACTTGCTGGAAACTGTGGTTGGAGAGGAACAACAGAATATTTAGGGAGGAGAGTTGTAACCTGGTCAGAATTATCACTAAGATCAAAGCTCTGTTGGGGGAGGCCTTAGAAACCAAACCCACCATAAGAAACGGCATGATTCTAGATAGCGAGGAGGATCAATGGTTAAAAGAGCTTATTCCAAATCATCAAAATAGATCCATTCCTCCTATTAAAGCCTCTTCTCATTGGGAAATTCGTCTGGAAGAACAAGAATTCATTAAATGGAGATCGGCTTTGGATGATCACTGCCTATTCTTTGATGGGGCCTCTAAAGGTAACACAAGAAAGGCAGGTGGCAAGGGAGTTATCTTAAGCCCAGGTGGCTCAACTAAGTTGTGCTTTGCTTGGGGTCTGGGGCATGAAACAAACAATAGAGCAGAGGCTCTTTCTCTGCGGCAGGGTCTAAATCTCGCTATCAAGAGGAATCTCCTCTCCATCTCAGCCTTTGGAGACTCTAGACTAATTATACAGGCTATGAACTCTCAAAAGATCCCTTCTCAGGTGCAGTTAGCCCCCATCCTCAAAAAAATCAGACTATTGTTGCCCAAGTTCCACAAAATCTCCTTCTATCATGTTTTGAGGAATTTAAACTCATAGGTGGACTTGGCAGCCAACCTAGGCCCTCTCAGGAGCAGCAGACCTCTGTTAGTAAATGATGTTGAATCGGGCTGCAGCATTCCTTAATTTTGGAGTTGTCTGGGTCGTTGTTCCTTTGAGCATTTCGCTGATTCAGATTCTCCAGACTTCAAGAACAAACCATTTTGAGCTGGCTGCTGTTAGGAAACGCAGACTCATCCACAAGGGAAAATTCAGAACGCAACCGTGGCATTTTCGATCTCTGTTCATCGTTGGAACTCACTGCTGCATCTGGGTAGGTGCTGGGGAGTTCACGAGGGCCTCTTCAAGTCCAATTTACCGCTCTTGGCATTCTTGAACACTATATAACACTCTGCTAGACATTTCAAAAAGAAAACACAGTCATTATTGGGATGATCCGGCACTCTGGCATGTTGGATCTCCTCTCTGCAAGCTAGGAAGCAGAGCTACGTCACGGAAAGCAAAAGTAGCGGAATTTCAAGGCATCATTCTGAAACCAAATCAAGTTCTTCTTCAAGCCTCTATTTGTATTCATAGTGTAACTCGTTCAGCGGACTATTCAAAAGAAAAACCTTCTTTCCCCGCTAACTGTAATAAGGAAATACAGGGTTTCAATGTTAAAGTCCTCGGTAGCTGATTTGTCAAATTTTAAATTAAAACTAACCGTTTATGTCAAAGAAAAAGAAAATGGAGAACAGAGCGCTTAGGATTCAACGTTGCTCTGCAATTGGAATACCTTCATAGACTGCGCCATTCTGCCATTAACCTTCAGCCATAAGGTAGCTACAGCACAATAAGGAACAACTATCATGCAATGGAATCCCCTCAGGGGACGACATGATGCCCCCCCTGCTGATACAAAAAATAGTCTGTGATAAACTGAAAATGTCAGGATGGACCATCCAGATGATACATCAACAAAGAATGAAAATACGCCAAGGAATAACAACACAAATGAAGAACCATGAGTGACGTCAAACACCTACAAGCCAGTAGCAGTTGACAGACCCAAAATTGAGCTCCCAAGTCAGTGCATCAACACTCAGATCTAGTTTATGAGGGATCATGCTTTAATAGGAATGTTCATAGGCCTTTGGCCAACGGAGAAAGCTTTGCACAGCTGGATCATAGCCAAATGGAAGCCAAAAGGGCATATAACATTGTAGTTAGGGACTAAGGGCTTCTTTACTGCCATTTTCAATTGTCTTGAGGACCGAAACAGGGTATTGGATGGAGGACCATATTTCTTCAACGCAGCAGGGTTGTACCTAAGAGGATGGATCGAACGCTTTAACCCAGGCAAAGAAGATCTGAGTTGGGCCTCGGTGTGGTTGCGCGTTTATTCTCTCCCTCTAGAGTATTGGGACAAAGACTCTTTGCGAGACATTGGGAATGGTTTAGGTGAACTCATCAAAGTGGCAGAGGAGACAAAGATGAAGTGATACACCTCCTCTGCCCAGATCTGTGTATACATGTACCTTAGCAAAGCTCTCCCAGACGTGGTAAGCCTCTACCATGATGATTATGAATGGTTACAAACAATATATTACGAGCATGTACCATTCCGCTGTCAAAAATGCCACACCCTGGGCCATTTATTCCGAAACCGTCCCCCTGATATGAAATCCACGACCATCCCTTCAATGGACAAATCTGACCCAGATGGGTTAACAAAAGTTACCAATCGCAAAAAGACCCATAAAAAGCCCTCTACCTCAGTCAAAAAACCTGTCACCAGCACCTCCTTGCCTCCAACAACAAACAACTTTGAAATCTTGCTCCAACCGAAGGTTCATATTTTAGATAATCAGAAACAACTTGAAGCCATTCCTAAGACTTCCGCCCATTCTGATCCATCAAGCCCAAAGAAAGCCCTCACTTTTGAGCAACCCGCGGACACCAAAATGCCCTCTCCCAGTAACATGCACAAAAGGACTACTCAAGGTATGGAGGTAGATAGCACTCAGATGCAGCTCACGATTGTAGATGAGTCAGAGGCAGAGCAGGAAATAGTACAACACTGGGAAGAGGAACGAGAGAGCTTCGACATTGGAGATCTAGATATAGTGGGACTTGAACAGGCTTGTAAGAAAAAGGAATATGACAAAATTCCTGAGCGACAGCTAGAGAACTTAGAAGTAATTCTCTCAAGAGCAGAGAAGCAAAGATCACTAGGTGTCCAAACTGGTAGTGAGTGGGATGGAAGAAATATCTTCAAAGACAACAAGAAATGAGGACGGAAAACCGATCATCAGAGAACCATTTGCATAGGGGAGATGCTGGTGGAATCTGGAAGATACTCCAAGCTCACCAAATACTATAATCCCTTTCCCAATGATGAATCATGAAGCTCATCTCATGGAACCTCAGAGGGCTCAACAGCCCGGGGAAGGGACAATTAATAAAGAACATGCTACAATAGGAAAAGCCTCAAATTCTCTTCTTGCAAGAGACCAAGTGTAATTCCACAATGTTGGATTAGATCCTTGCCAAAGCATGGCCAAGAAGCAAAGAAGTGGTGGTGGAAGCCATGGGAGCCTCAGGAGTGACTAGCCATCGTTTAGGACGATAGAGTTATAGCACTTACCAACATACATGCTAGTAAGCACTTTATTCAGGCCAAGTTTCATTTAACAGGGACAAATGTTCATGGACACTTAACTAATGTCTACATCCCCCAGGAGGCAACAAACAAAGTAGACACACTAAACACCCTAACTCAGATCAATTCAGAAAGGTCCCACCCACTTTGGCTCACAAGAGGGGACTTCAACATGATTACAAGATTGGAGGAAAAAAGAGGAGGATGGATCAAGCTAGACTGTGAAACCACGCACTCCAAAAACTACATTCATAACAATAGGCTTATAGATATGGAATTCAATAATGGAGTTTATACATGGAACAACACGCGTGCAGATGCCCACCAAATTGCATCTCGGTTAGACTAATTCCTGATCTTTGATAATGCAATATATCTTGGCGGGGATCTCTTAGCCTCTATATTGCCACTCTCTGGCTCGAACCATTGGCCTATTAGGCTTCACTCGCAAACACTCGGAGACAATGTTCGCAGGCCCTTTCGCTTTGAAGCCTTCTCGCTGAATCACCCTGATTTTCATAACTTGATAACAGAGACATGGAGAAATTTCACACCACCACAAGGCGCAAAAATGTACAAGCTCCAATGTCAGCCTTTTGATCGCGCGCGAGATTTTTAACCGGAGCTCCCATGCCCCTAGAACCTTGCCTCCTACGGCCCTACGCATGCCTCCCACCTAGCAGCTCCTGCTGCTGGGCCTCCACTCTTCCTCCTCGACACCCCCGCGGTCGGGCTCTGCCCTCCTCCTCTGGCCAGTGCTGCGACTCGCTCCCTTCTAGCCTTTCGATCGGTGGGATCGACCCCTCCCAGATGCAAGACAATGAAGACTAGGCTGAGATCTTTGCATCTCTCATTTCTGAAAATGTTACCATCCGTTACAAACCCATAGCTTCAAAGTTCTTCAAGAAACTGACTGACATCCCAGAAATCTCCCTTCCCCCTAGTCTCCCAAGGAAGGCAGCAATCTCTCTAGCAAAGAGAGGTCTGGTTGGACAATTTACTGGCCTGTGGCCCTCTCTTAGAGCTGTACAGAAATGGGTATAGTGCAAGAGGAACGCGAACATCCAAGGAAAAATTGCAATAAGATTCTGTGGAAGGGGTTACTACACATTCCTCTTTAAAACCAAAGAAGACCGGAATCTCATCTTCAGAAATGGTCCCTACTTCATGGATTCGAGAGGTCTTTATCTGAACAGATAGTCCCCTGACTTTGACCTAGAAATGGATATATCTAATGCAGTCTCGGTTTGGGTTCGCTTGCCCCATCTCCCTCTTCATTGTTGGGGAGATGAATTGGTCAAAGCCATTGGGAACACTGTCGAAAAATACATTGACAGATGTGAACCAAAGGACAACATGCACGCATGTGCAAGGATCTTTGTTGAAGTCGACTTAGGAAAGGGCCTTTCAGAAGCAATCAAGATCAAAGTGGACCAATGGACCCATATTCACCAGTTGGACTACGAACAAATCCCGTTCAAATGTAAGGTATGCCATGAATATGGTCATTTTGCTAATAGGTGTAGTAAACTAAAAGAAAATGAAATGAATGAAAATGTTGAAGCTAGTGAAGACACATGGGAACAAGTCAAAAAAAAGAAAGCAAACCCCTAACAGTCTGGCCCAAAACCAAAGCCTCCCCTAGAAATCCAAGTTGCATCCTTCTGCCCCCCTCCCATCTTGACTCATCCATTACCCTCTACATCAAACCCCTTCAAATATTTGGAGGAAGAAGACCCCTCATCCCCCCACTCTCCTCCTAATCCCCAGGAGCCCCCTCTCCCTGAAAGGCAACACCAAGACACTGTCGAATCCTTATTGCCTCTTGCTATTTCCTCTCAGCCTCTTCTTGATCCTCCCCTCAACAAAATAACGAGAAGCTCATCTAAAGATCACGGGGATTCTAGTGAACCCGCCAAGAAACCTGGCGTAGGCAGGAAATCTGCTAAGTAGCACAGGGATGAGAACGTGCAAAATGACGTAGCAATGGGAATGTAAACACCCATAGAAACTTATTTCCTAGGGCAGCATGACAAAAAATCAATCAACAAGGACCAAGGGGGGCAAGCACCTCCTCGCATACCGCATATCCAATGATGAAAATATTATTTTAGAACATCAGGGGACTTGGGGACCCCTCTAAGGTAGCAGCCGTAGGGGATCTTATCATTTCTGAGAAGCCAAGAATTATTATGTTACAATAAACAAAACAAAACCACAAGGAAATGAATAAAGTCATTGAGGAGAAGAGACAATATAGAGGAAGAATTAGTGAGGCAAGAGGAGCCTCAGGAGGAATATAAACAATTTGGAATCAAGGTATATGGAACTCGCCTCTCTAAAGGAGCACTTACGCAATAGTACATATGCAAAGGATGTACTTTACAAAAGTACATAAAATCCACATTCCATGATCAGGACAACAAAGCACATGCAGTCCTAGAAAGGATCCACTATGATGTTTATGGACCTTTCTCGACAACCTACACTATCAGACACAAATATTTTGTCACTTTTATTGATGACTTCTCACGGAAGTGTTGGATCTTCTTCACGTGGAATAAAGATGAGACATTCTCTGAGTTCGTAGAATTCAAGACACTAGTTGAAAACAAAGCTCGCAAGAAGGTGAAGGCTCTATTGTAGAGGTTGCAACAACCTCCAAAATTTTTGCCAGCACTTAAATTTCAGAGCCTACTATGGATATTGTGATCAATCGTTCCTTAGTCACTTATTGGTAAGTTGACGATCTCAAGCTCCCCTTTTCGATCTTAAGAGTCGTTTATGATTTTATCTTTACATAGAATGCGTCATCTTTGGGCATGGGGGTAATCGCTTGTCATGAAAAGGGAGGTTTTTTTTGCTTCAAGGGGAAATATTTATGAGAATGAGACATGTTTAACACTCATTTCACACACTCTTACACAAGTGTCGCCTTTATCCTCCCAAAGTCTATAGTCGAAGCCGTACTTGCCGTAAGCTGCCACAAAGGTTGTTGCATTAAGTAAAGTATGTGTTATATATTCTGGATGGTCTATGTTGTATCGATAAGTTTTCAAGTGTGTTATCGTAGTGAAGTTTTATCACTATTCACATAAGTCCCACTGGTCCCACACTTAGCTAAATTTCAGAGTTTCCTTAGCAACCTAGCCTCATCCAACTTTCCTGAACTACAAACTTCACATATGTAACCCTCAAGATTTTTCGTTTCTTTTTTGAACCGTGCAATGCGCAGAAATCCCAACCTCCCTTACCATTAAAAAATGTGCAGTGGTTTCCTCCAGTGTCCTTCCCTCAGCCGGAACCCACTGTCTCCAAAAACTGTGCAGTTTTGTCCCTTGACTACCCAGTCTGGCTTGCAGCCTGAAATTGCATATATGCGTCCTCCCAGGGCCTTGTCCCAAGTAGGGCCACGAAGAAAGATGACATGGTAGATGATTCTCAAGGAGCTAAGGAGAAAAATAAGAAGACCAAGAAACCCAAGGTATGATAGAATATTAGGACCGCATGAAGACTCCATCTGATGCATAACCCTTTGGAGGCTAGGTATGGAAAACAAAGCACATCTCTTGAAATACACCTCTTAATGTAGCTTAAAAGTTTTCTTATCATTGTCGTATCATTCCGTCTTTAATGACATTCATGGTTGTAAGAATTGAAAGTCATTCCATGTGTTTGATCTACGTGTCTTGCTACCTTTCACTTGTTTATTACATAGCTTAGAAGATGAAGATTATTACCACTTTTTTATTTAAGCTACTGAGGTTGTGACCAACATGATCTTATGATTAACCACGCATGATGCAAGGCATCCTAAGTGGGATGAAAGATGTTTGATGATATATATGTAGTCAATACACTCCTCTGCATTACTCCTTTTCATTAATCCTTGCTTTGTATCTTGTATGTACCCTCACCGCTTGTCAGATTTGGCTACCTGCTACCAATAGTCTCTTAGCTCTTTCTTGACAAAGCAGGTGAAGGAATTTCCTTCAACTTGATTTCTTCAAGGCTCTTCATAGAAATTATAGAGCCAAGAGAAGGAGATGTGGAATCTCACTATCAAACTCTTGAAAATACTTTGCATGTTCAAATATATCCAAACAATTAAGCTACCACTCAACAACATTGTCAATCTTGGAAGACTCAAGAAATATCACATCTCTAGATATTATAAACTTCTTACTCACTTCATCATAGAGATGGTATGCTTTGGAGGTATGAGTACCCAAATAAGATACATTTGTGACTCCTTTCACTGAGTTTTTTTATTTGTTCCTTATGTATGAAGGCATAATATGAGGAACCCAAAACCCTCGGATTCCTCACCGAAGGAATGTGGCCATACCACATTTCATAGGGAGTCTTGTTTCTAATAGCAAGAGTTGGACACCTATTATTTATATACACAACGCATAGAACCACATCAATCCAAAACCTTATGAACTTAACATGTGAACTATGTCAAGTTCATAGTGAAGGTAATACATTCCAATGAACTATGTGTTGAAAAATGAAGCAAGAAATTCTCAATTTGATTTTTCCTTGATTAAATTGAAAAAATTCAAATTTCCACATCAACGGACAACTTGGATGATGTTAGCTTGTGTGACATGGGTTCTGTCACCTATTTTACTCAATAAATTCGAGTGGGAGGAGTTAAAGTTCAATTCTGCATATGCGATTGCTAACTTGTGGCAATAAAGGTCAATTATCTCAAGTTGTTGTCAGTTAAACTAGTTCTAACTTTTGGAGGAACTAGTGGAATGTCATTTAAGCAGTGGGACTTCAGTCAAGCTCGGTGATCATCTAGTTAACTGATAAATCAACCCAAAATAGTTGGGGCATGAAGAGAAGTCAAGTCCCCTAAAATTGGTGGAGATTCAAAGGTAGTTTTAATTTCTTGTAGCTCACAGAGTTGCAAGAAATTGCTATAACCATAGTGGAGGAGGTAGCTTGATTAGGAGCTTCTTGTGAAATTAGAGAGCAAATGATTGTTGGTAGCATTAATAGCCTACCAACAATTTGTTTTGCACCACACTTCAATGTTTTGGGCATCGTTTTTTAGGGTGGATATTTTTTTTTATGCTTTTTGGTCATGCACATCCTCAATAAGTATCTTGGGAGGTCTGTAATAGTTCCTTGCATGCAAATCCTCACTAAATATCTTTTCGGATGTCTGTACTAGGTCCTTGTAAATTTCTATTTTCCAAGGCCTAACCACTTATGATCTTAGGTGCTCACAACAATTCGAGAGTTTATGGCACTTTCCAAATCACCATTCCTAAAAGGATCCAACAAAACGACTTTAGAGGAAGATGAGAAGTGAAAACTCTTATTGGAACTAGCCTAGAACTAGTGGAATTGGTTGGTCCCAATGGTTTTAGAGTTGTACTAGTCTAGTTTGGTGGTTCACATTGGCTAAGGTCGGTCTTGTATTGAACTGACCTTAAAACACCAAATTCACTAGTTCTCTAATAAACTAACCAATTCTGAAGAATGTAGTGCAACATAGCTAATGACCACCAAATAATATTTTTTTAATAAAAAATACTAAAAAGGAAAGAAAAAATTATTAACTCGAGGGCCCTACAAAACCTAACCCTAGTAATTAATGGTAATATTTAATTTTTAAAGTTAAAGTAAAAGTTGACATTCCCCAATCTTTTCTGCTTGAAAAAGGAAAGATAAGGATAATGTCAACTTTTAACTAAAATTTTTTAAATATTAACATTAATTGTTTCGAGTTGTTTCAGAGTGGTTCCAACTTCATTCAATTTTGAGAAAGTCAAATTTTAGATCCCATTCAAAACTTAGTGGTTATTGTTTGAACCGCTTCTTTATAATGAGTCCTAGACTTTGACTTCCAATTCTACAGGTGCAGTTATTGCATAATCATATTCCTCGTGAGACTTTGCAGCAGAAGTTGATCCTTAATCCATTGCAAGCACTTGACCTAGCATAGGGAACCATCAACTACCCCTCTCAAGATGGTGCCATAGCCCCTCAAGGGCTATCCATCAAGAGCTATACAATGCAAAAGAACCACTAGCATATGTAGTGTTGATTTCGGTTGTCCCCGATTCATATGGTGTTACATTTTCTCCCTCCGAGGTATGGGCGCCAATGAGATCATCAAATAAATCGGACCTCTCATCCCATTCGTGGATTTCCTGTCAATCACCACATCTCAACATGCAATCAATGCATTAGTTATAATCAGAGTATCAAAGAAATAGTCCAGATGCCAACACTTTCATTTCATCCTAATAACATAAAGTGATTGTTATCACAAAATTTTGAATAGTAAAGAGCTGCATACTCTTGAATGTCATAAAATTTGCATGCAATTACCCCATGTCTCACATCATAAAATACTCTCATAAGTTATAACATCAACATATCAGCATCAAGGATATATCATGACATCTCATAATAAATGAATCACATGTCAATTTGCATCATGATCCCTATTCATATCATATCCATCATGAGAATTCAACATCATTATCATAACAAATAAATAAGTAAGCACCACATATACATTGTTAACCTCTCATTAGAACTATATACATTTACCACACACCATCATATCACGAAACATCATTAATATGAGAATCATCTCAATACTTATCAAATATATAACAACAATACACTATAAGCATTGTTATCATGAATTAATTTCATTTACTTGTATAAAGAGTTCATCCCTCTATGATCTATGTGAGGATGTGGTCCAACCCGATGAGTACTATTAGTGTCATGTTTTCATCAAGGTACCAATTACTTTTTCAATGTACATTTTTTGTTCTTTCTATTAGGAAGTTAACCATTACATCATAGGTATACTCATCTAAGTACATCACTAAATATCAAACGAGTCTCATCATCTTGAGCCTTAACCTCTTGTCGAATATTCTTCCTTCCCCAAGGACATTTGAGCCAAATTCAATGTTAAGATATTATCGTTTGTACAATCATTTAAATCATAAATATCATGTTAAAATTCCATGATCACTACACATATTGTGCTTATCCAAATGGAACACATACATGAGGTCATCCTTATTTAAGTCTTAGGTTATGCTTAATCCACCTGCATGAAGGTTTAATCCATTGTTATGCTTCCATTGTAGCCCAGTAGGTCAAGATACTTAGCTCTTACTTGCAGCTTGCGCTCAAGTCCCCACAATTGAAATGATGTGCTTGTTGTCCCCTAGTGATTTATCCATCATTTGCATGATTTTCATTGTGAATCTTGGCTTATGTCATCAAGTCCCCACTTGATATCTTTTATCATAGATTCATCCATCTTCAAGTTAGACTAGGGATTCTTCCACCTTAATTTTCACTGGTTAAATCTTTAGTTTATAGTTTGAAATGCTTGGAACCACTACCACCATTACCATCCATGAATGATTTGGTATGCCTAATATGTTTGACAATAAATTCTTTATCGATAATCAATTTAGACTTAAATTTCTTATTAACTCAAAATACCACACACACAATATATTAAAAATAATAATAATATAAATATTCACACTTCCAATAAATAATAAAGTAAAATAACAATTTATCAATTTCAACATAATATTTTAATATTAAATAAAAAAATTCAATTTTTATTACTCATTTCAACTAATAATAATTAAACAAATTTAAGCTCTATTATCTAATTTATTAAATGACTAAATCCACATTATATAAATTCCTTCTCAGTCCTTAGAACTTGGTGATTCATTTGTATACTATACGTAATACATGTT
>APFE030214671.1:177778-204001 GCA_000404065.3 Pinus taeda
TATATATAATTATAATAATAATAAATAAATAATTAAATAAATTTAGGTCTCTCTGATCAAACCTAGCTGTTAGAGGTAGTGTTAACTGTTACTTAGTCAATTTAGCTATTGGAATGGCCTGCTGTCCCTATTTAACTCATAGCTCAGATTGGATCTTCAACTTGTCCTGATGATGAACCACACTGGTTGATTTTCATAAACAAAATTATGAATCACAGAAAATCTGAATTCCTTAACACATATTACAATTATTATTATTTTCTAATTAATTATTATTATTATAATATTGCTGAAAAAAATTAATTTTAAAACTATTGAAATCTAAACTTCACCCAATTCATATTATCAACAACATAATTAACAAAACCTAATAGTAAAGTTTGTAAAAACTGGTGATGAGGTATAATAAATTGAATACTGCCCAGTCATGAATCACCGAGCAGTGACTTGATTTCAGTGTCGCCCGTACCGGTGAAGACTTTCTCTTGGCACAAGAGATAACGTTTTCATAAATTAATGAAAAGGCGTACTTGACTATATCCTTGCGCATAACACGAGGTGTACTCAAGTCCCGACCTTATCCTTTCACATGTATATAGTTTTTAAGGAAATATATGACCGATGCAGTTAATTTTAAATTGTATTAATGAGCGGTGACGTTTTCAAAGTGAATTGACAAAATAGAAAATGAACATGATGAAAATTATCCGAAAGTGCAGCCTTTGTATACAGGTCTGTATAGAGACGCAAATTAACTTTTCCGCTGCGTAATTTCTCCCTTTGTATACAGGTCTGTATAGAGACGCAAATTAACTTTTCCGCTGCGTCATTTCTCCGTACATGGCCTCGGCTTTAAAGGGCGGGTACTGGCCTGCCTACAAACATTGAATCCATGATATGTTTGTTTTCAGAAATTTAAGTCTTCAACTTTTTGCTTTACTTTTTTAACGGTTAACCTTTTGCTTTTCTCGTGAGCATTAGGGAAACTAATTAATCTTTAGATTTTTAAAATTCAACAGTTGGATTTGGTCGTTACTCATTAAAAAAAAAAATTAGAACGATGCGATTTTTACCATTCTTGGTTCAAAGCCGTTTTCCTTTTTCTTCAAAGCAAACAGCACATGTAGAGTTGCTTACAGTTTCCCGAGCAATATGAATGATCTCTTAAGATTCCAATCACCGCTAGTCATTAGGGAAACCATCATCACGCCCAATTATTTTAATAGGAAAAACGATTTGTGATTTTATGAGGGAAAATATGGTAGCAGAGTTGGTAAGGGACAACGATGGCCATGGAGATGCTACCATAGTACACTTAAGGAAGTCATTTATGTGGATTCAAATCATCTTAACATAGTTAAGCCATTCTTTTTCTCAATTCCCGCCACCCACCTCGGTGGCCCGCCCCCCTGTCCGCCCAGGGTAGCCACCCCCGGGCGGGCAGGCAAGCAGGGCGCTGGGGTGGCGGGTAAGGCGGGTAGGGTGCAGGTCGGGTAGGGTGACGACTGGGTAAGGTGGGTAGGGTGTGGAGTGTGTGAGGGGGTGGTCGGGTAGGGTGAGGGCCAAGTAGGACGGGTAGGGCGAGGGACGGGTAGGGCGGGTAGGGTGATGAGGGCATGAGGGGGTGCGTGGGGAGGGCATGAGGGAGTGGGTAAGTAGGGCGGGTAGGGTGATGAGGGCATGAGGGGGTGCGTGGGGAGGGCATGAGGGAGTGGGTAAGTAGGGCGGGTAGGGTGATGAGGGCATGAGGGGGTGCGTGGGGAGGGCATGAGGAGTGGTAGGATAGGGCGTAGGGTGAGGGCCAGTAGGGGGAGGGGGCGGGTGAGGGTGGCCGGGTATGGCGGTTGGGTGCGGGGGGCGTGAGGGGGTGCGATGTGGCTGAGCGCTGGAATGGGGAGTAAAGAGTAGGGTGAGACCGGTAGGGCGTGTGCCACCCTGCGCCACACCGGCAGCCCGCCCGCTCGCCCGGGGTCGCTGGCCGATTCTAGCACATGCTGCGCCACCTTGGTGACCCGCCACCCCAGGCAGGAGAGCGGGCCGCTGAGGTGGTGCGGGATGGACGGCGGAATTGGCTAACCACCCTGGGCAGGCCGCTAGGGTGGCAGGTAGGGTCGAGAAGGCGTGAGGGGGTGGACGGGTAGGGTGAGGGCTAGGTAGGGCAGGTAGGGCGAGGGTTGGGTAGGGCGAGTAGGGTGCGGAGGGCGTGAGGGGGTACGTGGGGAGGGCGTGGGCGGGTAGGCTGGTTAGGCTGAGGGCCGAGTAGGGCGAAGGGGGCGTGAGGGGGTGGATGGGTAGGGTGAGGGCCGAGTAGGGTCAGGCGGGCATGAGGGGGTGAGCGGGTAGGGTGCAGGCCAGGTAGGGGCGCGGCCGTAAAGTGTGTACGGATCGGGAGGGAGTAGGGGGTGTGTGGGAAGCCGTGAGGGGGTGGACGGGTGGCTGAGGCTGGTAGGGCGATGGTGCGTGAGAGTGGGCAGATAGGGCAGGTAGGGTGAGGGCCGGGTAGGGTGTAGGGTGGAAGGGAGCGGTGGGACGCTGGAGAGGGGTGGCGGAGGCGGTCAGGGGGGCGGACGCATGGGGTGGTGGGAAGAGGGGAAGGGGGGGTGCAAGGGGGGAAGCGATTAGGGTACATGAGGTGGGGGAGGGGCGAGGAGGGTGTACAGGGGGGGAGGGAGCGGGTGGCTGGCCGATTGTGGTGGTGGACGGGGGAGTGGGTGGTTGGGTGAGGGGGGCGATGTGAGGGGTGGGGAGGAGAGGAGGGGAGTGTGGAGGGAGGGGGACGGGTTGCGGGAAGGGTGAGGGTGCAGGCGCTATCTGAGGAAGGGGTGGTGGATAGGCCGAGAGGGGGTTGCTATGCGTTCAATATTTGTAATATGTGATTTTCGTATTAATTTTTAAGTTAATAATTAGTTTTTAAAAAAAGTGATTATTATTATTATTTTCACATGAAATTCATAAAAAAAACTCTTATTTAATTATTTTTAGTTAAAATTTTCGTATAAAAATTGTGATTTTCGCATATCAATTGTAGCAAAAAAATATCAAAACGTGTAGTTTTTTTAGTTATATTTATGTTAAAAATGGTATTTTTATGTCCATTATTAAAAAATATTGTTTTTTAGAAACAATTATTTCTTGTGGATTGAAAAATTAGTTACGATGTATAAATATGTAGAATATCGAAAAGTCAAAATATCTACCTTCTTTTTTATATATGCAAAACAATAAAAACCTCACTACAAAAAATATTAAATTAAAATAAAAACAAGAAAATATGAAGAAAAAGAACACTTAAAAAATTATTAAATTTACAAAATAATTATTTACATTTCATACATTAGAAAATAAAAAAATAAAATATAAAAAAAATAAAACCTTTTAAAAAATGCCCTGATGTAGAATTACCACGTTTTTAAATCAGCATAAAAAACACTACCATTCTAAAACGCAATGTACATTAAAAATTTTACAGTGCCAAAAACTATGCTCTAAAAAACACGTGTGTTCTGCATCACACATTTTCAAAATCAGGTCACTTTTTTGCTATCTCTACAAAACGGGTAACAGTATGAGTTCTCATTTCAAAGTTCACATTGTTTATCGAAGACATATTCACTCACACCTCTAGTGATTATCATTCGTATCCATCGAGGTATCCTGCGAAGCTACCATAATTTAACGATTCACCTTTCAAAGGTTTGGGGACTCATCAGGAAGTTGAGGCACTTCAGCTTGCACTGGTGGTTATGTTAGGTTCTCACATTCTTGATGAGACCCCTAAACCAAGTCAAATCAGGGTTTCCGCACACCATGCTCCTCTCGACACCATCTTGATGGATGCAACACATCTTGGAAATCCTTTAATTTGGGTGAGGTTTCTCCGTACACATATTTCCCTCACCTATCAACTTATATGCATGAACCTCTATACCCTAATTTGTTTGTTGTAGGGAGTATACCAACCATTGTCCCAAGATCTTTAGACTGTTGCCCAGTTGGTACGGTTTGTGAACATGTACAATTTGATGATGTCTTACATTCCTCTATATGTGAAGGTACCAATTGCCAAACCTCTCCTTTTCCTGAGACTCTTTTGATTGATTCAATTCATTGTTGGGAATCAAAAGAATATGATCTGTTGAACTATCAATCTATCAGTATTCAAATATCTAATCCAATCAACAACATATTCGCTGATAGTTGTCCTGTCACATATAATGATGACCATATGCATTCACCTGTTAATCTTATGAAATTACCGATATTTGATGGCTTGTCATTTAAAGGTTCAAATATTTGTCAAGATGGTGAGGTGTTGGGACAGGGTCCCCTAAGGTTAATTTTGGGGCAAAAGCCCAAGTTTTTACGATGTAAAGTGTAAAGTATCCACAAGTTATGGTTGTGGAGCGCGTAGATGTAAAGTGTCATAAAGGGTTTTTACCCTTCGTTTTTGTAAATTGTGTCGATTTTAGAAGATCTACCCATGGTCCGCGGACCATGGGATTGTATAAAAAGGGAAGTCTTAGAAGAGTATAAGGTAATAGTTTTAGCGAATAATGAATGTAATGGGTCAGTAGAAGTGACGAGCAAAGAGTCTTAGAGTAGAAGAGAGGGTCTACAGCTGTGTGTGCAGAGGCCTAGAGTAGAGTCTGCAATTGAGTGTGCGGATCCCTGCAGCTGAGTGCACAGGGTAGTTTTGAGTCTGTAAGCAAATCTGAAGTATCAATAAAGAGACTGTTCTAGAAATCTATATGTTTTATCCATTTATTTCTTTTATGAATGAATGCATTTATGTTATGATGAATAATGGGTTTATGATTTAATGTTGTGTTGATGGGCAAATCTATATGTTTTACATTGTTATACGAACTCAAGTCATAATATCTGTTTATGCAAAGAGTATCTTAATGCATGTTAAAATTATCAGAAAATTAAGTTGATCTGGGTAAATATAGAAGTAGAAGCAATCTCAGAAGCACATGAGTAGTTGATTCGCCTATTTAAGGTCCGCCAAAGACAGTCGTATACCTTAATGGCTTATCGATTTGTGTGAAGGAAGGTTTAGGGCATAAAATGACATCATAACCATCTATGGGTGTGGAAACTTGGTTCCAACATCCCCCCATACTACTTCGGGTGAGACTTCGGTCTGCGCTTAGCGGATTGATGTCGAAAGGGCCAGTAGTGTAGGGATTTGTTTGGAAAACTTAACACTGAACCTAGGTCAGGACCCACTAAGCCAACATGAGGCACTTCAACTTCCATTAATGGTTATATCAGGTCCTCACGCCGTCGACAAAATCCATGGACAACTTCAAACTAGGGTTTTCGAGATTAGGGTTTTCATGCTTGAATCCTCTGGTATCTTAATTACACCCCGCGAATACCCATTTCTTCAAAGAAATCAAGTTGATCATCCTTGATATCATGATAAGGTTTTTGATTAGCTTGAAGGATCTTATCTAGAAGATTTATATGCTAGCAGGTAGCATCTTGTCTCACTTGCATTGGATTTAGGGTTAATCATGAATAGACATATGTCATGGTTGGATGATTATAAATTTCAAGTTTGTGAATTTGTTTACCAGGATTGGATTGTAGTTTGGATTGAATGATCTTTTCTGGCATGTTTTCCTATAAATAGACATGACTTTCTTGTTGTTGTGCATGTTTCACAGGTGAGCATTTTGATTTTGGTACAATTCTTTTTACAGATTCTAGTCACTAACATCTTCATTTTTGCAGGTCGGTCACTGTTGCAGTCGCTGCATTGGAAGTTTGATTTCACATGACTCGACCTCCTCTCTGGTTAAATTAGGGTTTAGGGTTTAAACTATTTAGGTTTTAGGTTTTGCTTATTAATTTCCTGATTAATGTTTTCTCCTTAACATTTGCTTTAAGGTTTAAATTTGTTATGTTTTTTTCCTTACTATAGGTAGTTTAGTTTCCTGCATTTTGATTTTCCATTAGCGCGCATTCATATTCTTTCACTTCTCATTACTTCATAGCATGCACAAAATATTTGGATGGTTCTTTTATCTACAATTTGTTGATCCCTTCCGCACATTTACATAACACAACATCCCATTGCATCATAAGCCCTACCTGTTGCATTACAATGTTTTTGATTCTTGCATAGCATACACTAGTCATTGACCTAGCCTTCCATTTTCCTCTATGTTGTGTGCCACTACATGAGCCTTCTCAAACCTCGATCCTTCGATCTTTTGATGTTATGACAAGATTTCTTACACCTTTTTGCATATGTTCAAACCCTAAGGGATCTCTTCACAGATGTTGAAACCCTAGAAGATCTTCCCTAGTCACCTTGCCCTAGTGTTAAAACCCTAACCATAATGGTTTTGTGTGGTTGTAATGGTTTCTCTGAGAGAAAGCCTCTCATAGAACCAGTAATTGAAAATCTACATCTAGAACATGTCTCCTACTTGTCTATTTCATTTGCATGGAAAATCTAAGCAGGCACTCGTGGGGAAACCTAATTAGTCCAAATGACCTATTTGTAACCTGAACTCTATTTCTAGCATGGTCTTGGATAGTTCCTAGTGTGTGTTCATTATTCACATGTCAATTGGAGATGTGATGTGAAAACAAGGCATGAGAGAAAACCTAAATCAGAGTATCTTCTAGTTTCTGTCAAACATGAAATAACCTCTTTTACCTATAAAATAAGTTGGGATCCCTCATCCGCCCTAGTGCAATAAATGTCCAATAATAAGTGTCAATATGCACATGAAAGAAAACAAAATAAAATAAGGGTAAAGGATTGAGAAAGGCTTCCTGCGCAGAGAGGTGATGTAATGACTTCGTTGGGGTACTAACCAGGCTTGCTAGCAGCGAGGCAACATTTGCATTTTCATGGAGTGACTATGTTGGGGTACTCTCTAGGCCTACTGAAAGCATAGAAACACCAGAGACTACATTTTAAAATTATGAATACAATAATCCCTTCACCTTTTTCTTTGCATTATCATTAACTACTAGCATGCGTGAACTTCAAATTTGGTGTGTAATGGCTAGCAGGATGTAGCTGAGACACAGAGGAAGGGCATATCTATAAAATTCAAAGTAACGTAAGAGGTACCCATAGTGAATGTTTAATACTTCCTTTCATAATTATCTAGACTTGAATTTTTAAAGGGACGCTGACAGAGATGTTGGATTCTACTAGTGGTTTGCCAATTGTTGTAGCTGCTACAACAACACCCAAAATTTTGGGTATATTAAAAATTTAGGGCACTTCATTCCCTCGCCTCAAGCTATTAGGGTTATGGTCAGGTTTTCAATTTGAAATTTTCCCCATGACTTATGTCCATCGAACCCTATCAATCCATATACTCATGCGACGCATATTGCATTCGTTCATTACTTTTCACCTCGAATACTTACCTCATGATTGCATTATGGCTTAGGGTGGTTGGTTTATGTAATGATGCATCTTCCTAATATGCATTGCAATCAATGGGGACACTATGTGTGGACAATAAAGACTTCAATCTAGCTTTCATTATGTTGACCATACTAGGGTTTGGGAGAAACCCTAAATTGGAAAAAGAGTGGTTTGACCCTTCTTGGTTTAGCCTAATTCATACACCCGGGTGCATTCCCATCGACATCGTTTGGCATCATGTAAAATATTGTTGCATGCCATACCCCCTTTGGTTCATGATAGGTTCCCTATCTCAGCATATGCCTAAGGTTTGTGGTAATTGTTATCTCTTTTGAAACTTGGTGCCATTGTGAGTGCCTTAAATGCTCCTTTCAACGTTTAGATTAATAAAAGGATTCCACTTGTAAATTTCAAACTAGTTTGATGTCATGGTATGTGTACATTTCTTAAAGAAACATCCTTGATGATTTAGATACCACATTAGTGGGGTGAAGGTCCCCTAGACCTTGTAAAACTCACTTAGATTCCTTCGTTATTATTACGGTTGTATAGTTGAAATGCATGTTAACAACCTCACTAATCCATCTGGTATTTTTGCATGTGGGCCAGCAAAGGGAGCACAACACTAGTTTTAGACCAAATATAAGGGTTGGGACCTTGTTTCAAAACAACATGTAACATGTAAATATTAATAGAGAAGGCATCATACCACAAGCATACTATGGAGCAGTGGAAGCTGATGGTGGAGGAGTGATCTATTGAATAGGTGGTTGAAGAAAATTTAAAGTTTTTCATTGTGAAATAGAGCATCATATACATGACATTTAAAACCATTATATGAACCTGAAGGTCGATGTTTCGCTACATTATCATTCATGAATTGAACACAATTGGATGTATTGGCGCACTAAAGCAAAAGAGAAAGAATAAGGCAGAGCCAAAAGCGAGAGAGCATTGTGTCACAAAACGCCAACGCACGTCACGTTCTTTGGTGTGTTTGGTACTGGAACTATAAACTCACCCTCATTATCAATCCCAAGGCCTCAATCTTTGGTTTATTGTATGGTTTTGGTAGTTTATGCATTGTGTTCCAATACTGAAATGACTCATGTGCAACATAATATTGAGGGACACTTGGCAAGGATAAAGTCCAAATTACCTTTGACACATATGAATTGAAGCCCACCAAAAGGAAGGAAAAATCAAATGATTTGCATTGAGATTTGAGATATCAAATGCATAGGCTTATAGAAAGTTAGATACGATGCTTTCCAAAGCACAAACCAAAGGCACAATTTTGGGTATTGCATGGTGGGCCTCTAAAATAGGAAAAACAACACATGTTTAGTGTTGAAAGGCATAATATGAAGTTCATGTACATGTGTTGGCTAAGGGTGCACTAGTTCTCTAAACCATCAACAAAACTAAGTGATTATGAAGGGGAAATATGTTGGCATTATGATACAGGTGTTGTCCTTGATGGCAACTCACATAGATGAGAGTTCACATGCAACAAGTTAACAACAAAGGATTACAAATCAGACTCCAGAGATTAAAGAAAGAAAGCAATTTAAGATGTATACGTAGGTCCACTTTTTCAAAGGAGCGTATACATGCAGGTTCACAAAAAAAAAAAGAGTGCATACATATGCATGCACTTTCACAAAAGGAAAAGCATGCATCGGATGGAAAATCAAGGTTTTGGTTTGAAGTGTTGGTCTGAGGTTTTGGTCCAAGGTTTTTGGTATGAGGTATTTGGTCCGAGGTATTGGTCCGAGGTTTTGGTACGAGGTATTAACAAAGGATCTAAATATATAAGGAGGAGAAGATCAAAGGGCTAATGGTGAAAGTAATGAATATCTTATGAAGAGTTAGATCAAAAGAAAATATGCATGTTATGGGTTTTTTGGTGCTTTGATTGATCTGAACTAAGGATGAATCTAAGTGGTTGATGGTGGATGAGATCTAATGATGGATCAGGATCATAAGAACCAAAATGAATTATCATTATGTGGTATGATCATGGATAGTCTAGATCTGAATGATAATGCATGTTTTATTCTTTAAATGTTTTGATTTGGGTATGATTGAACTCTGGAATAGCTGTGAAGTTTTAAGTTAGTATTTGCAGATCTATACGCTGGTTCACTTTGGTAAAAGTGCGTATACACGTTGGTTCGGCACATCTAAGTAGTGTATAAATTTTGAAATATGATGTTTGAAGTTGCAGTTGGTTCTGGTTGTTACTGCAGAGTTCTGGTGACTATGTTCCGGTGACAGTGTTCTGAATGTTCAAATTGATCGATTATGATTTGCTTCAGTGATGATGATTTTTCAGTGATTGGCTGTATTGCAGTGGTGATTTGTTTTGAGCTTCAATGTTGTTGATGGGTCCAGTATGAAAATTTGATGAAACGAGGCTTTCAGATTGTGTTGTGTGTACTAGGAGTATCTAGCTTGAAAATTTATGAAACGTGGTCCATGGAGGAAGAGAGAAGGTTGTATCCTTCTGTAGGCCGGCGCCTATGTACTAGTAAACATATAGGGTAATACAAGAGCTAGGGGGTTGGAGCTCCCTTCTAGTAGCAGCTAGAGAGCGAGTGAAGGTTGGAGTCTTCTATAGGCTAGCGCCTACATACTAGTAAACATATCAGCTAGTACAAGAGCTAGGGGGTTGTAGCTCCCTTCTAGTAGAAGCTAGAGAACAAGAGAAGGTTGCAGCCTTCTATAGTTGGGTGCCTACATACTGGTATGAGTCTGCACTAGTACAAGATTTTAAACAAGTTTTTCTTATATTAAAATAAGACAGAGACGATAGCAGCAAGTGGTTTTTGTCCCGCATTAGGTTTCCACCTTAAATCTTGATGAGTTTTTTCTTATATTAAAAGAAGACAAAGATGACAACAACAAGTGGTTTTTGTCCCGCATTGGATTTCCACCTTAAATCTTGATGTTCATGTGTGTTTCTTATGTGTGATGGTTTATTCTGTTATTACTGCACATGGTTACTATTTAAATGGTTAATAAATTACCGATGCACTGATTAAAGATCAACATAAGATGAATTAACTGAATCATAAGTTCATTGGATACATGTTGGTTGCCTTAAAGATAGTTGTGTGCACATGCTATTTCCCTTCATTGAAGTAGTGCATATAAATTTGAGTATGAAAATAAAAATTTATTGATTTGATAAACACTGATTCACCACCCCCCAGTATTATTCCCCAAAATTGGTATCAGAGCATGTCCTTTGGTAGAAGCTTGATCGGTTGAAGGAGATCCGTAGAAAGAATGGAAAAGAAGCTAAAGAAGAAAGTGCCTCAGAAGAAGAAGACATCTCAAAGGAATAGTGAAAACATGAGAGATAAATGGCCATCAAGTGGAAGCAAGTATTCAGATTCAGAATCACCTCAGATTGAAGATGAATAAGCAAATGAAGTATCAGGTACAAATTTTTGGTCTTCTGGTCTGTTCATGCAATGTTGAAGATATTGAAAGTGATAGTGAAAGAAATATAGAGGCAGAAGTTAAAAGGCTCACAGATAAAATTAGAGATCAATAAGATCTATTTAACAAAAGGGAGTGTGCCTTCAAAGAAGAAGTTACCAGATTAAAAGCTCAGCTGGAGGAAGGAAACAAAGAAAGGAAGCAGTACAAGGAAAAGGAAGATCAATGTCAAAAGCTGCAAGATGAATTAACATTAATAATACATAAAGTAAATGAAAAGAGTTCAACAATCAAGAGATTTAAAGATAGATTCAGTTACTATGAAAATCTTGAAGCTAAGATCCTCTCTTTAAAAGAAGATCTTGATTCAAATAAGCAGAATCAAGAACTACCTCAAGCGGATGAAGAAAAAGAAAATGATATTCTCAAATTAAGGCAACAAGTGGAAGAAGGAAGAAAGGCTAAAGAAATCACAAAGAAGCAATATCTAGAAAAGGAAGAGCAATATTAGGTTGAGGTAAATATCTTAAAAGGTAAATTAGAAGAAAAGGATAAACTATTATGATTTCAAGATAGTACTAAGATTTTGGATAATATTCTTAGTAGTCAAAGGTCTCCTACCATCAAAATTGCTCTTGGTTTTCATGAAATTGTTGAAAGTGAATCTAGCTCACAAAACGAGGCAATGAACTCTAATGAAAAATCTGAAATGCTCAACAAGCAGATAAGAGGTCAACCCCATCAACAATCAAGGAAAGAAAGACTTCAAAGAAAATCATTTACTCTGTGACTATGGAAGTGATAGTTGGTTATTTCCTCTGATGAATAATGTTGAATGTTTTGTATGTCATAATTTTGGACATGTTGCAGCCAGATGTAGAAGTAGAATGGTTCAAGCTAATAACCGTCACACAGAAAGATCATCAACTTCCACGTACTTTAAGGGATAGTTTTTTATTGCAATATGTTTGGTCACAAATCTATTGACTGCTATAGAGGGAATATGAAACATATAAGATGTTATGCTTGTAATAAGTTTGGAAATATAGCAAAAGAATGCAAGAGAAAATTTTGGCCAACATACCAAAAGGGGAAAACATCATCACACTCCAAGGCATGGAAGAAAAATGAAATACATTCAGAAAGATGTGGCATAGCACAGTATACAGACATAACTGACTAAGGGGGAGATAAAAGTGTGAAACTTTAGAATTCCAATTCTCATATGTAGTTATCATGAAGATAAGTCGCATATATACACAAGTTAGAAGCTGCACAGTCACGTATATGGTGTTTTTGAGGGAAAAACAGTGGGAAAAACTCATAAAAGTGATCTAATATCGTTCAGACAATTATCAATTATATTTTCTATCTAGATGATTGATGACTACAGTCTGTGGATGTTATGCTTTTGATCCTCATAAGTTTTTGATGACTTGATGTATATCTGGTTGATGATGATGGCTTGATGATTCTTACTGATATTTGCAATAATCAAATCTGACAATGGACAGTCGGCACAGGTTCAGGGGGAGTATATGTTTCTAATAATGCATTGTTGGAATTATATTAGAAGACCTTGGTACATGATGATACTTATATTGCTTGATCCACATAGTTGTTTGATTCACGTGACTCTTTTGATGATGGACATATATAGGTTGTTGATCTTGATGATGCTGACAGATACTTATGGTGCAGATCATATATAGTGTATGATAGTTGCTGATGACTATCATGGTCTTGTTTAGATCATTGGTCCTTCTTATAAATGTCATGTATATCATTCGATGTAAATGTCATGAAAATACCTAATTTGTAACCCCACTATGCATGGGAAGGATGATGTAATAATTGCTAATTCAGTCATGTATAAACATTTGGTATATCCCCACTTGGTTGGGTGGATGAGTCAAATTTGGTGTATCCCCATTTGGTTGGGTGATTGATGTATGTATGAGTCATTGGTCTTAGGGAAGACATACTCACTTAGTTGAGTTATAGAGTCATGCTATTCTTTTGAAAAATATTTTTGCAGACTCTACATGTGCTCAGGGGGAGCATGGACATCATAATGCATCTCTAAGGGGGGGAATATCTTGGTCCACCCTTTGCCCTTGATGTCAAAGGGGGAGAGTATCTTGGTGTTGTGGTTGCCATCAAGTCTAAAGGGGGAGATTATTGGCATTATGATACAGGTGTTGTCCTTGATGGAAACTCACATAGATGACAATTCACAGTGCAATATGTTAACAGCAAAGGATTACAGATCATACTCTAGAGATTGAAGAAAGAAAGTAGTTTAAGATGTATATATAGGTCCACTTTTTCAAAGGAGCATATATATGCAGGTTCATAGAACAAAAATAGCATATACGTATGCATGCACTTTCACAGAAGGAAAAACGCGTATGGGATGGAAAATCAAGGTTTTAGTCCGAAGTATTTGTCCACGGTTTTGGTCTGAGGTTTTTGGCCCAAGGTATTGGTCCGAGGTATTGACAAAGGATCTAAGTATATAAGGAGAAGAAGATCAAAGGGCTAAAAATGCAAGTAATGAATATCTTATGAAGAGTTAGATCAAAAGCAAATATGCATGTTATGGGTTTTTTGGTGCTTTTCTTGATCTGAACTAAGGATGCACCTAAGTGGTTGATGATGGATGAGATCTAATGATGGATTAGGACCATAAGACTTGAAATGAATTATCATTATGTGGTATAATCGTGGATATTATAGATCTGAATGCTAAGGCATGTTTTATTCTGTAAATGTTCTGATCTTGGTATGACTGAAGTCTAGAATAGTTGTGAAGTTTTAAGTTAGTATTTGTAGATCCATACGTTGGTTCACTTTGGTAAAAGCATGTATACACGTTGGTTCGGCACATCTAAGTAGCATATACATTATGAAATACGATGTTTGAAGTTGTAATTGGTTCTGGTTGTTAATGCAGAGTTTTGTGTTCTAGTGACAATGTTCTGAATGTTCAGATTGATTTATTATGATTTGCTTCAATGATGATGGTTTTTTAGTGATTGGTTGTATTGAAGTGGTGATTTATTTTGAACTTCAATCTTGTTTATGGGTCAAGTATGAAAATTTGATGAAACAAGGCCTTCAGATTGTGTTGTTGTGTACTAGGAGTATCCATTCTGAAAATTTATGAAACGTGGTCCCTGGAGGAAGAGAGAAGGTCGTAGCTTTTTGTAGGTCAGCGCTTATGTACTGGTAAACATATCGGCCAATACAAGAGCCAGGGAGTTGGATCTCCCTTCCAGTAGCAGCTGGAGAACGATTGAAGGTTGGAGCCTTCTATAGGCCAGCGCCTATGTACTAGAAAACATATTGGCTAGTACAAGAGATAGGGGGTTGTAGCTCCCTTCCAGTGGAAGCTGGAGAACAAGAGAAGGTTGTAGCCTTCTGCAAGTGGGTGCTTGCATACTAGTATGAGTCTGCATGAGTACAAGATTGTAAATAGGTTTTTCTTATATTAAAAGAAGACAGAGACGACATCAACAAGTGGTTTTTGTCTTGCATTGGGTTTCCACCTTAAATCTTGATGTTCATGTGTGTTTCTTATGTGTGATGGTTTATTCTGTTATTACTGCACATGGTTATTGTTTAAATGGTAAATATAGTACTGATTCACTGATTAAAGATAAACATATGATGAATTAACTGAATCATAAGTTCACTGGATATACGCTGGTTACCTTAAAGATAGTTGTGTGCACATGCGAGTTCCCTTCATTGAAGTAGCATATATAAATTCGAGTATGAAATAAAAAGTTATTGATTTGATAAATATCGATTCACCCCCCCCCGCCCCCTAGTATTATTCCCAACAAAATATGCATTGATAATGTGTTAAGGCAATTGATATCAGTATTAAAGCTTAGCGCCTCGACTCCATGAGCTTATGCAATAAAATCACACAACAAAAGTAATAGCTAAGTTATTTGGCATAAAACAACAACTCCACATGGATAGCTATTCACAGTCACATGTGTCGTGTATGCTAGAAAATTGGATTATCTTCCAATGCATAACAAGGGGTGGTGTTAACAACGTAGGAAGTCGGAAGATAGTTAGCTAATGTATATGAGAAGAAGGTGGTATTATGGGGACAATCTCAAACACCGGATGCTATTGGCGTGATACTAGCCATAAGAATAAAAAATTTGCCCGTGAAGAAGACCGTACATGCTACCATGTTTCAGAGAGGAACCTACATATGTTCCCTCAATAGTGTCACCAAGTGTGAGGTTGTTTCGAGGTGAACGTGGGATGAAAACGTAGCTTATGCAGACACCCATAACAGGAATTTACAAGCTTGTATTATTATAATCGCTCACATCTTTGTTTTTCAATGATCAAATGTTGAGGAGCTACAAGTATGAGAAGACAATATTGGTAGGAGAATTCATAACTTAGGATCAGTTTGAAGTTCTAGTGTGAAGGAAACAATCAATCGGGACAGTATAAGGAACGCCCAATTGGTTTGAGAAACTAAGGCTTCCAATCGCATCCTTATGTGCGAATCAGCCATGTCTTCCTTTCTGGTCATACTAGGTCCCTAATGCCTCTTGATCACTGCCAGGTTGATGAAGATATTATCTTTCTCGTGCCACAAAAGAAGTGGAATCTATTACTAGGGCGTTAACCAGGGTGTATGCACAGGATACCTCAAATTTTTTTGTGTCTTCCATCCCCAATACTAATCGTTTTGGTCATTGGCCTTTATCATCCCTTAGAGTAATGGAACATGGTCAAGAACAAGAGTTTGACCAGTTCTGCTCTTGAAGGCCCCATTGTTGCATTAGATGCTTCTGTGGCAGCAAAGATGGTTACCCTTTTTTTATTGATGCATTACTTTGTCACAAATGTGAAGAATGCTACTTTAAGGTGGTGTTGGAATCAGATTACAAAGAAATCTGTTGTATGGTGGCATCATGAGTTGCAAAGTCACATCCATTCCACTGGTCACCATGTCGAACCCCAGGGATTCAACTCTTAACCAAAATATGGGACCCAGCCCTCGATGCAACTGTGCAATCTCTCCCAAGTCACTCGGTTGCAAAATCGCACCTTAGGAGAACCTCTAGGGGATGTGACCTATCCAAGTTTCAATTGTGCGACCTCAAGTTTGCATGGAGAGAGCTAGGGTTTCTTGCGAGAAGCTGAAAGATTAGGGTTTCAATCCATGGAGCTACCTAAAGCACTGTGTCATCTATGATCATCGAAGCATTAATAGGAAAATCAACATTCAATGTAGCGAGTGGACCACGACCTTGTTCAGGGCCTCATCAAGACTGCATGAAAACATTAGGGTGTGGATTTAATATGATTAAATTCATAAAGAAGGATGTGAAAGATAGAATATCATTAGAGGAATTACTAGTTGGTCAAGTGGGTTATCCCTTCAAGGTCTCCCAAGGAAATCTATATTAGCGCATTCCCATGAATTAAATATTCCTATGCAAGCTAGGGAAATGAAATTGCATTTAACACTCGCCCTTTGGATAATAGCAAGCCATAAATGGAAACATGTCTGAGGAAGTCTAGGAAGACCCTACAAGGCCACTTACTTTGACAATGTTATAGCATGAGGAAGGACTGTCCATGGGGTGAAGAAGGACAAGAATGGCAACCTATGTAGAGTTTTTCTGTAGTGGCTACACAACTAGGGTTTCAACGAGGTCAAAATTGGGTCCACTCAGCCTCCTAAAATACAGTAGCAATGTCAGGGGACCAAAAACAAGAGATGATTGGATGCAAATGAGGTGCTATAGAAAGAATTTCAACCATTCATTTAGGCCTCCATGTTGTCACAACAATATCGGCAACAAAGAACCAACCCTAAGGTTTCTCAAAAATTTTCTTTTCTCCTCACACCCTCTCTTCTACCTATGTGTAAATGTTCTCATCATGATTTCAGTGGTTATGTTGAGATCAATTCAGCATGTACTAAGTCGTAGGTATGAGAAAGCAGTGAGGAAGTTTAAGAGTTATGAGGGGAGGTCAAAGGTCATGGTAGGTGAATGGTCACTTCATCTCTATAAATGTGCCCTCAGGACTCATTCGAAAGGTACTTTAGCACTTGAGTTGAGGATAGGATTAGACAGTCTATTTGTGCTCAAGAGCTAGAAGCACTCATCTCTTGGCAGCTAGTAGAGTGGAGTTGCAGTGAGGTTAGGGTTTTAGCATTGGGAAATGGTATGAGTAACCCATGTTGCATTGTTGGGTTTTGACCAATTGCAAGATATGTACTTGAAGTTGCAATAGAATTAATGATATTTTCTTCATGTTTGGCATTGATTCCCATGCTTACTTATGGTGGTTGTATTAGTTGTCTGGTATTTTCATTGTATTTGTGTGTGTGCTTTCATATACACAATATGTTATGGACCGGTTCATAGTTATTGCATGTATGTTTTTCTTTCAAATATGTGTTTACTTATTTTTTTCCATGTCGGTGATCTATTGTAAACTGCTTTGAAATTAAATGATGGCATATTCTTGTTTATGTATGTCTAATTGGGTTTTGGCTCACTAATCCCTCTCATGGCATACATCTTATTATTGTTGTTGATACTTGTTTGTACCTCTTTCTGTATTTTTTCATTCTTGGGTTGCTTTTGTTTCACTGTTTGGGCATTTAATTCTTATCACCACTCTAACACTTTCTCATTTGATAACCAAGAGCATAAACATGGTGGAATCTAGGCCCACATACCAAATGGGGCTCCTATTCCAAACGTTGTGAGATCTAATTGTGACTTCACACCGCGGAGACCCCTTAGTTGTTGGCAGTACATTTCAACCTGTCAACAAAAACAAAATGAGCATCATCCATGTTCATCATCTACCTGATATACTCTAGTGAAAAAATCCTCATGGAGAGGAATACTAACAAGTTGTAAGGTGGAAGCTCGCAGCCATAGATCCTAATCTCTATAAAATTCTGGTATAAATATCAGTCTCCAACTTTAGACTACTCACTCAAATACAAAATCCTTTTGATCTCTATTGAATTTCTAGGAATGGCATCACTAGTTAACAAACAGATTTCCATATACAAAAATTGAATGACAAAATCACTAAAAGAAAATTCTTCAAAAGTTTACCTCACTAATGAGGTCCAATGAATCACTGATTGTGGTTTTCCTTTAGCATCCAAATTTTGTAAGGGAAACTTAAACCTTTCTTACTGCTCATATAAGAATAAGTAAATCAAAATTGATTGGTGCTTGAATGATCCTTCAGCACTGAAATTTAAAAACTGATCATGAATTGAATTAGATGGAAATTGACTATAATTGAACATGATTGAAGGTTTTTTATCAGAAGAAAATACCAATAAAACCCCCAAAATAACTCCATCTGCTCATTGATCATTGGTTATCCTAATAGACAAGAAACAAAGGAAATAACATGCTTAGACATCTCAAGGAACATTGCAGAGGGATAAGGTGGCTTTGTTTTGGGTAACTCTGAATTTTTTGGTAAAAAGGACTCAAAAATATGTGCTCTTTCTAAAAAAGAAAGTTTTTGGTAAATCTCCATAAGAGAATCACTACAAAAAGGGTGAAGGGAGTCCTGAGGGTTTAACTGGAGGGCCTGCCAAATTGAATCAGAGGTTATGTAGAAAATAGCTTCATTATTCGAAGCAATTACAACTCTCTGACTAGGAAGGTATATGATCTGAATTTAAATAGGAATGCAACAAATTACAGATATAACCATAAACACAAAGATGCAACAGAAATAACACTTCATTTCATTAATATCAAGGAACTGAAATATGCTTACATACAAAATGGAAATAAACTAGCTCAGGCAATGGTAGCTTATCTCTAAGAAAAGGTGTGGTGGCTACATGCCTCTAAACTGTGTTACAATGAGCCTTGAAGGCCTATTTGTTATTGAGAAATAATGGAAAACCCCAAACATCCAAAAACCTAACCTTAGGAGATGATGGTGAATATGAGTTTTCAACTTGATATTCGCTGTCCGTAATTGTAGTCCTCGAATAGATCTTTCTAACAAGGTACCGTGTGCATCAAACATAGATAGTATGCCAAATTTACAACCCTGGGAAGTTGATGTACCAATTTACCCCAACGAGGCCCATAGTTGGTGTTTGATCTCCTAGGGTTAGGTTTTTGGATGTTTGGGGTTTTCCATTGTTTCTCAATAATAAATAAGCCTTCAAGCCTCATTGTAACACAGGTCAGAGGCATGTAGCTACCACATATATTCTCAGAGATAAGATACCATAGCATGAGGTAGTTTATTTCCATTCTGTAAGTAAGCATATTTCAGTTCCTTGATTTAATGAAATGAAGTTTTATTTCTATTGCATCTCTGTGTTTATGGTTATATCTATATTTTTTTGCATTCCTATTTAAATTCAGATCAATGGTATTAGAGTGGTTTTCTCTTTCTCGATCCTTCTTTGCATGTCCCTAATGAGGTCGAGGTATAAGGATTTAGGGCTCAATCTAGTTGAACCTTTGCAAGATCATCCTTGCAAACCCTGATGGCCGCCAATGGAGGAAGAAAAGAAAGAAGAGGGAGCAGGAGATCCTATCAAAATATTGCTCAAGGAGGGCCATGCAAAACAAATGAATGTGATGATGGATAACTTTGTCCATATCCTTCAACGGTTGCCCACCGGTGAAGCATCCACATCTAGCAGTCACTGTGGAGGTGCCACTCCTTTTAAGGTACAAGTAAACTTTAACATTTACACATTTGATGACAAAATAGATGAAAATGTCATAGATAAATGGTTAAATCTACTAGAAAGATATTTTTTTGTTCATGAATTTTCTAGTCGGGAAAAGATTACTTTTTCTCTTCTCAAAGTCACCCCCCATGTCAAGGACCGGTGGGAAACCTACCGTGAGCAAAAGGATGAAAGTATGCCCTCGCTGTTTTCAGCCGCACCCACTTGGAATTTGTTCTGGGATGCCATCAAGGAGTAGTACTACACTGTCAGGAGCTATGAGGATATATACATAAAGTGGACCACACTGTAGTTGGGAAGGGACCAAGACATGCCAGAGTTTACCAATGTTTTTCATACCCTTCACACGAAATTGGGTATCAAGGATTCTTAGAAATAGTTGGTACTCAAGTACCGTGGTTGCCTACACATATACATCTAGGATGAAATGAAGCTCCTAGACATTCCTTGCTTGGAATGGCATAATGATACGTTGTCAAGATCGAGCATAAGCTTAAACAGAAAAAATGAGACTTTAGATTTGCGAATCCGAAGTAAGGGAAAGGTGCCCCCAAGCAGAAGAACAAAGGACAAAGCCAAGGTGGCGTGGCCCAGGAACACTTGCAAAAGCCACAAGAAAAGAACAACATGACAAAGCCGAACAAGGACATGAGAAAGTGGTGTGAGTTCCATAAGAGCACTCACAACACAAGTGAGTGTCAGGCTAAGAAATCATTGGTGGCCGAGCTGAAGGCTTCTCAATCAGATGCATGTTCTGAATCTGAGTTAGAACCTGACAAGGGGAATGACAAAGGGAAGAATATTATCGATGCGGAGCCCAATGCCACCATTGCCACCATGAAGATCCAGAAGGAGGAACCTGAAGATCCAGAGGAGGAGGAGTGCCTCTTCCACTCCCAAATGTGTGCAAAGGGTTCCTCACTACAGTTCATTGTTGACAGCAGGAACCAAAAGAACCTCATTTCAGTAGAGGTCATGAAGCAACTAGGCTTACCGACCACAGCACACCCACAACCATACATCATCGTGTGGCTTCACCAAAGATGGGATCTTCGCGTGAGCCAAAAGTGTCGCTTTCCATATAGCATCAAGCCCTTCACGGATGAGGTATTATCTGACGTTGCTCATCTTGATGGTTGTGATGTATTGTTAGGCCAACCATACATGTGGAAGTGACATGTTGTGTATGAGTTAAGGCCTCACACCTTTATTGTTACTTTGGAAAATAAGTTGTACAGGATATTGGAGGTAGCATTGTCTACTTCCATCTCTTTGGTTACCACAAAACAATGCAGTAAGGGAATTTTATTTTCCTAATGATACGCCCTTAGGGAAGGAAGAAGATGTTGGCCACTACCTCCAGACACAGCCCCTCCGCACGACAACAACATATGGAAAAGGTCATGGAGGAGTATGAGGACATCTTCACCTCCTCCACAGGGGTGCCTCTGCACTGTCAGGTCAAGCACTCCATCGATCTAACTCCAGGTGTGTCGTTGCCAAATGGACCAATCTATCAACGCTTTATTATGGAGAATGATGAAATCTAGAGGCAGATTTAGGAAACGCTGCAGAAAGGTCACATGCGACCAACTTCATCTCCCTATGGGAGCTCGATTGTATTGTTACAGACGAAGGATGGGACTTGGAGACTTTGTATTGACTATCGGGCATTGAGCAAGATCACTGTCTAGAATAGGTACTCGATCCCACATATTGATGACCTTCTGGACCAACTCAAGGGGGGGAATATTTCAGTAATATTGAATTGAAGTCCAAATATCACTAGGTACCAATTGAACCCTTCGATGTGTGGAAGACTGCCTTCAAAGCTAAGGAGGGCCTTTTTGAATGGATGGTTATGCCTTTCAGGTTGACGAATGCTCCTGCAACCTTTATGAGGTTGAGGGATGACATATTGTGGACATTCACCAACTCATTTGTAGTAGCATACTTGGATGACATCTTGATCTTCAGCCAGAGTTGGGAAGAGAACCTCCATAACATCCGATAGGTTCTCCAAACACTGCAGCAACACAAGTTGTGTTCCAATTTGGAGAAATGCACTTTTGGTATAACCCAGGTTCAGTATATGGGATACATTAATGATGAATGGGGGGTGCATGTGGATCCATCCAAGATCCAAGTCATTCAGTATTGGCTAGCCCCAACCACTCTAACAGAGCTCTGTAGCTTTTTGGGTCTTGCCAACTTCTACCACAGGTTTGTGTTGGGGTTCTCCCATATCACTTGGCCCTTTAGTCAACTCACCAAGGGAGGAGCGAAAACGAAATTATTTTGGTATGAATCTCAAGAAAAGGCATTCAGAGAGTGGAAACATCACCTCTGCTTCGCACCATTGCTCACATTAACAAAGGTGCAACAACCATTTGAGATCGAGACAGATGCCTCTGACTATGTTATTGGGGCAGTCCTTAATCAACAGGGGCATCCAATGGCTTATCACAGTGAGACACTTTCAAACACAATCAAGAAGTATCCCACTTATGACAAAGAGATGTATTCCATTGTGCAGGCCTTCTGAAAATGGAAGAATTACATTTTGGGCAAGGAAACAATGATCCACACAGACCACTGACCTTTGTAGTTGATACAAACACAAGGGAAGTTGTAGAATGATCGCCATCAGAATTGGTCCACATACCTACAACAATTCCATTTTAATATCAAGTACAAGAAGGGAAACATCCATAATGTTGCAGGCTGCCTCAGCTGACCATCGATCATGGTGTTAACCACCGTGCTCAACTCTTGTGGGCATGAGACTTTTGATTAGCCACTTCTCTACAAAAGCAACCCATAATTTGGCCACACATACTAGACACTCTTGGAGGGTCAGCAAGTTCCATATTTCACCTCCAGGATGCACCGTTATTCCACCTGGGACACCTTTTTATTCCTTCAAGTGAGCGTTCCAATATGATTTGGGAAGTGCACTACAGTCAGGTCACTGGGCATTTCAGGGTCGAGAAAAAAGTGGTAGTACTGCAAAATTATTTCTGTTGGTCAAACCTTCAACAAGATGTCAAGAAATGCATGAGATCCTACACTACCTGTGCCATTGCTAAACCAACCATCAAGAATCAAGGCCTCTATACTCCACTGCCTAGTCCTAGTCGACCTTGGAATTCCATCTCCCTAGTTTACATGTCGGGCCTTCCTTCTACTAAGAATGAAAATGACTGTGTTTTTTTGGTCGTCGATATATTCTTGAAGATGGCCATTATGCCAGCCTGCAAGAACAATATCAGAGCAGAAGCCACTACTAAAATCTTCTTTGAATGAGTGTGGGTACACTTTGGGATCCCAAAGTCTATCATCTCAGATCGGGACAGCAAGTTCCTCAATACATTTTGGTCTTGGTTGATGTTGGACACCAAGCTCACTAAGTCCATGTCTTTCCATCCCCAAACCTGATGCCTAGACAGAGGTCGTCAACAGGATGATCATACACATTATGTGCATGTACAACTCAAAGCATCCATGCACATGGGATGAGAGAATCCTTGATGTCTAGCACAGATATAGCCGGGCTCTTCATAGCTTGACTGGCCACAGGCCATTTTAGGTTGGCTTGTGATTTCATCCTCTATGTCCCATTGATGTGTCCATATCAATTTCGGCTACTTAAGCAGATTCGGCTCATGTCCAGTCCAAAGCCGAAAAGGCAAACAACTTCATTGAGCACATTGAGCACATTCGCCAACAGTTCCATGACATATTGGACAGAGCCAATGCTAAGTAAAAGTAGCGGCATGATCAGTATCGATTGCCACACAAGTTATAGGTGGGTGACAAAGTTTGGCTACATTCGCAAAAGGAGCGCCTCGTTGGGCCCCACCGAAAGCTTCGTCCACTCCGATATGGGCCATACACCATCACCAAGGTAGTAGAGGACAATGCCTTCGAGCTCAGTATTCCAAAATTCCTTGGTCTGCACCCATTGTTCAATGTGGACTACCTTCAGCCCTGCTTTCCACCATTGTTAGACACATCCGACATTGCAGAACAACTCACACTGACAGAGTTAAACCTGGACTGCATGGAACAAGTGACAACTAATCGAATCATGGACACATAGATCAAGAACACCCAACAACAAAGGATCTAGGTGGATATTTCTGTCCTCCTACCTATTCCACTTGGAACCCCACCATTGTTTCTTTCATTTTTTTCACTTTCCTTAATTGTAGCATAGTTTACTATTTTTGGCAGTTTTTTGAGTCTTGAACTTCCGGAGCCGTTTTGAGGCCCTAAACAACATTTTTTTAGAAAATCATCGATGGTGAATACAAGTTTTCAACTTGATATTTGAATATCAAGTTGAAAACTCGTATTTTCCAAAAGTGGTTTTCCAAAAAAAATGTCATTTAGGGCCTCAAAACGGCTTTGAAAGTTCACGAACCGAAAAACTGCCAAAAATAGTAAATTGTGCTACAATTAAGGAAATTGAAAAACTAAAAGAAACAATGGTGGGGGTCCAAGTGGAATAGGCGGGTGGCCACCAATATCCACCTGGATTAGTATCGGGCTCCACACTAGGTGAAAAAATCTGGAAAATGATATGTCTGAGGGAAACAAAATCAAGGTAGTAAGGATTCCCAGAAGGAAAATTGTCACTGAAATCTTCATATTTCTTAAATGCCCAATTGTGAGGCTTGTAAAAGTCAAATTTACAATTAGTTTCAACAATTTTGAAGGTTGTTATTCGCTAGAATTTGCTTGTAGTGTTGTGCTAGAAGTTCTGGTTGCAGGAAGAATAACGAAAGAATCTAGTTTAGGGAGATAATGGCTTTTACTAAGGCATTCGTAACAACTTTTAGTTGGGCTAACCGTTATTGTCATGAAAGTTTTAATTCTTTTGAACATTGGCGGGAGAATTAAATTATGTAACAGTTGCCTGCTAAATTTAGTGGGAAGAATGGTCATGGCTAACTGTAGCAGGAAGTTGGCAGAAAGTGAAAATGGTGGGAGTAGTAGCAGAAGGGGATGAGTAGTTTGTGGGGGGGTGCCGACGATTTGTGCTTTTGAACAAAGGGATATCACAATTCAAAAAATATTTCCATGTATCAAAAGAGGAATTAAATGAAACCGCTTTGCGGACACCCCCACCCCCAATATCTTTTGAGAATGCGGGGTGTCCTGCAATGCATCCATGGTAGTTGATCTTAGTGTGCTTGATCGTGGTCATTCAAAGTTGCAAGAAATGTAGGTTTTAACCTTGTACATAAATTACCTACATACGAATTCTAAAAATAGAAAATAAACAATGGCAAGAGCATAACACATAAAACAAATATACATAGAGATTTTCCCATGGATCCCAAAACTGGGACTACCAGATTGATTTTTCATTATATTCCTTTCAATGTTACAATACATATATATACATGCCAAAGCATCCATCAACCCCAATCCATTAACCTTGGATTAGAACATAATTGTAGTTCCCTTGATTGGATCTGCGAAATAACATGGACCGAAAACCATTGCGCCCAAAACCATGTGTGAAATCCATGCACAAAACCATAGGTAGGTCCGCCCACCTAATATAGGGTCCAAAAAAAAAAATCCGAACCCGTAGAGGGGGGATACCTCCCCCCTCTAAATCCTTGACTTCACTACTAAGGCTAACTGTGGAAAGAATATAAAACAACCCAATAAGAAAGTTAATTCTTCGACACACGGCTACAAAACAAACTTTATTACAAATAAAAATAATTTATTCAAAATGCTAAATATAATAATAAAAAAATATGAGCGGCATTTAAGCATGCTCACTCATTTGAGGGGCATAATATTTTCTTTTTTCATTATTTTCTTCCCCTTTTATTTTTCATCTCTTTCTTTTGAATTTTTTTATTTTTCTATTTTTTTATTTTTTTTTTTAATTTCTCTGTTTTTTTTCTTTTTCTCTTTTTTTTTTAAATGAAAGGAAAACTAAAAACTATTACTAGGGTTAAAATAAGTTACAACACAACCAATCATCCCCGCACCATATCCCAAGAGTGAATGTGGGATCTCATGGAATGAAACAAACAAAACCAAACCCAGACTTTCCAGAGGCCAAACCAACTCAAACCTTAACTAGTGGTTCCACCTCATCTTTAGATATCACTATCACCAATCATATCGGTCTCTACCCAAGTTGTCTGAGGCTCTAGAGCATCTGTTCCAACTGTGGCTCCAAGAACTAATGACTCTACCCATAGCCTTCCAAGGATCTAAAGCATTTGTCCAACTCAACTCCATGGAATAATAACTCAACCCAACAAAGGCTCTAAATCGTTTGTTGTTGGGTTGTGTTATATTCTTTTCATGACTAACCCACATAGTGAACTGGGAGGGTGGAGCCCCCCCTTTGTTGCATCGATTGCGTAGTTGGGGGGGGTTTGAGGGGGTCAGGTAGCCCCCCTCTACGGGGTCTGGGGCAGCGCCCCGGGAAATTTTTTTTGGACCCTATATTAGGTTGGGCGAACCTACCTATGGTTTTTGGTCCATGGTTTTGGACGATATGGTTTTCGGTCCATGGTATTGGATGCTTCGACATGTATAAATATGTATTGTAACATTGAAAGGAACATAATGAAAA